>CATIWC010003087.1:0-38161 GCA_948472305.1 Vicia faba
AAGAAAATATTTTCAAATATGTATAAAAATAATAAATAAAAATGAAAGTATTTTTTACATTATTTTTACATTTAAACAAAGGTAAATATAAAGTATTTAATGAATTAATACTATAATTAATTAAAATAAATATCAAATAAATATAAAAATTTATGAAAATATTTTTTAAGTATTTTTTATATTTGAAAATAAAATATCAAGGTCAGAGAAAAAATAAAAATGCAAAAATAATGAAAATACAAAGCAATGGGTCAGGGGGGGTGTGAACTGAAAATGCATGTGTGAGAAGCAAAAACAACCAGGCCCAGCCCAAGCAACTTCGTCTTCTTCCTCAGTTCAAACAAAAACGCGCGTTTTCCATACAAACTGCTATCTCCTGATTCTGTGCTTTTTTGACAAAACTCATAACATGAAACTTGTAGAGCATCAAACAATGAATCTAACCATATAAAAAACCTAAGCTAACTCTCAAAGACCAGAGAGAATTTCTCTGGCCCTAATTCTTAGCCTAGTTTTTTCAAAAAGTTCATGAACGAAATTCTCCTAGCATGATTAATATAAATGAAAACTAAGCACATGTATGGTTTCAGGGCTATGAATACAACATCTTTCATTCACAAACCTAAGTCTAACTATTCCTAAATAGAGAGATAGAAGTTCATGAAATACCTGTTTCAGTTGACTTCGAGCTGGAAAATGCAGCAACTTCCAAGGGTGCTTGAGGTTCTTTTGAGCTTTCCTGAGGTCCACTGAAGCTTTCCCAATGCTTGGTTTGTTTTGAAGTAGCCTGAATCTTGTTACAGAACTCAACCTGCAAAGCTTCCAAACAAAAATGGCAATGTGTGTTAGTGGTGTTACAGCTGGCAATAGAGGTCTGGAATAGTTTCGGTGAGTTGAATGGAAGGTATTGGAACAAGTTTGAGGTAAAACGCATGAGGGAAAGTGGAGATGGGGGTGGTTCTCCAGGGCTTGCCCTGTTTTGCAGAAAAATGGTGATTTTGTGTACAAGGAGGTTTGAGTGGTGAACAACTCGTGTATATGACTCAAAGGGTTGTGTGAAATGTGTTTGCAATATTTGTGTAAGCTGACTATGGCTGGTTTTCTTGTTGGGAAGATTTTGGACAAATTTCTTCTTTGTGAAGCAAGAGTGTGTAACTACTCAATGCAGGCTTGTACACCCAATCTTGTAAGCTGCATACCTTACCCTTTATACTTTCAATTAGTGGATTTGATCTTGCCTCAGAGATATGGCCCCATGCTACAAAGATCTTGGTTTGACATAAAGTATATCTTTTCAAAAATGGAACTATGCCTTTTACCATTTAGGGATTAAACTTGTGTACAATACCCTAATGACCAAGACAATGCATTAGCTCAATAGTTTTGCATTAAATTATGGAGTACAAACTGGTTTTGAGGCTTGTAATTGTATACAAAGCTATCTTGGTCAGATTTGCAACTTGGTATGAACATGTATTGGCCATGGATCAAAGTGAGTTTTTGCCAACTTCAAGAATTCGATTCTCCCTAACCACAAAGGTGTTTAAGGAGTTCTTGGACAATTTGGAAAGCTTGCAACATGTACTATAATCCATCTTTGAAATGAAACTTGAAACTCCAAGTGAAACTATGTGAAAATTGCCAAGAAGATGGGTCAAAATCCTGCCTAAACTAGGGCAAAATTTCTAAGTTAAAAGTTTTAGATACCCTTGTTCCAAAAATCATAACTTAAGATCCAAGCTTCTTTTGAGAAAACTTTGTGAATCAAAGTTGTATACTTTGTGATGGACTACAACTTTCATGTTGTAAGTTTTGTTTGCATCCATTTTCATCTTGGTGAAACAATGGGACAAAGTTAGGAAAAAATAAGAAAAGTTTATAACTTAGAAATTTTCTAAGTTATGAAAATTTTCCATTTTAAACCCTAATTTGCATTTTTGGGTTTCTTAATGAAAAAGTTTCATAATTTGACATGTCTTGATGAAAAATGACCCTAGGCACTTGATTTTGACCAAAAAGTCAAAGTTTGACTTTTCAGTATACAGTTAAATTTTGATCAGTTGACTGAAAAATTCATCTGTCAATCCTATGCATTTGAGATCTTTTGAACTTGTTGAATGGGTCAAGACAATGTCATTGAGTCCTTAAATCCATGTTTGAGCTTGATTTTCCATTGGCTAGGTCAAACAGTCAAAAATTGCCTTTGTATAGTAAAAACCCTAAAAATGACCATTTTGCCCTTTTGGTGATCTGATCAAATTTCTTGTGGAATTGTGATCCAAACTTGATAAAATAGTTCATATGAGTTCATAATGTTGATGTGGGTCAAATTTCATGAGGTTTGACTGTCAATTGGCCACAATTAACTTTTTCCTCAATACAGTTGATTTCTAGGTCAACTGTCCAATTGACTGGGCAAAAATTTGAATCAAGGCTTGAAACTTGGTATGGACAAACTTATGAGTCCAACATGTAGTATGGGAGTCAATTTGGGCATTGTAGGTCAAAATATCACTGTGCAAACTCAAGCCCTAATTTAGGTCAACAGTGCAAGGAGGTGTCTTGAGCAGAGCAAACCCTAGCTTGACCTTGAATTCCAAGATTCTGGTGATGAGAAATGTTGATGAAATGAGAGGGAAAATTTTGGGGTACAACACACCTCTACCTCGTGCAAATCTCCCACCACTTAAGCCGTAAACCAAATCTCTTCATCCTTGAAAATTCAGCGGCCAATATCTCCTTGACAGCGGTGCGCCACACCACTTGACGAACGGAATTCATAATTTGTCTCTACATCACCCTTACAGTGGTACAAACGAACTATTTATGGATAGTGGTCAGGGTTTTCATATCTCTCATTCATGAAATATTAATTTTAAGTCTTGTGCTCATTCATTTACCTCAGAAAATATTTTGTGTCCCTCAAATGAGAAAAAATATTAATTTAGTTTCAAAATTATACTTTCATCAAAATTGTACAGTTACCTTCTTACCCACTCTCTTTCTTGTGAAGAGTCTAACAATAGGTCAAACAATACTTGAAGGACATGCATAGATGGAGTGTATGTATGGCCATCATTTTCTCCCACCTTAAATTCTACAAATCTCTCCAATTCCATCTATTGGCATCACAAGCAAGGCCATCCATTTATCGTTACACTCAAGATTATTTATCAATCTTTAGGGCTCAACTTCTCAAAATTTCAGCAATATAATTCTGTTTCCTGCCAGAAAAATAAGAGCCACAAGCTCCCTTTTCATTCTTCAACTTTATGCTCAACTTATTTCCTTGAAGTTATTTTTTTCAATGTATGGACATCAACAATTTTATCATATGATAGATTCAAATTCTATGTCATTTTTGTTGATTATTTCACTAGATATGTATGGTTATATCCACTCAAACAAAAATATGATGTTCATTCTACATTTGAAAATTTTCATGCCTTGGTGGAGAACTATTTCAAAAACAAAATAAAAATTTTCTCTTAGGATAATGGGGTGAATTCTTGGCTTTGAAACCATTCTTTAGAGAAAAAGGAATAAGTCATTTTACTTCACCACCTCATACACCGGAAAACAATGGAATCTTTGAAAGAAAACACCGCCACACCCTCCTAACAGTTGGGTACCTCATAAATTGACTTCCATCTCCCACCATAAACAATTAATATCCCTTTTATAGAGTATTTAATAAATTTGCAGATTACTCTGAATAAAAAAGTTTTGGATGCATGTGCTTTCCTTGGTTAAGGCCATACTCATCTCATAAATTGGAGTCTAGATCCACTGTTTGAAAAAGGTTTGGAATGTGGATTGAGTAGTGGCTTGATGGAGTTGTTAGTGTTAGAGTGTTGGAAGTTGAGAAAAATGGAGTGGGTATGTTACCGTTTTTTTTTTTGCAGTAATGGAGGTTTGAAACCAAAGATGGAACGGCTCTGTAATAGCATGTTCTGATATAGGGCGCGCGTGACGGTCGTCACGAGGGGGTGACGGTCGTAACATGGTGAAACGCGTGTTACGCTCGTCATGAGAGTGTTACGAGCGTCACGCGTTCAATTTCATTATATTAATGAAAAGAACGTGACATTTTTATTTTCCAATATTATATTTCAAAATTCTAGCACAGTAAGCAGTAATAATTTTTCCAACACACGTCATATGACCAAATATACTGAGAATTGAAATAACATGTATGAAATGAAATAATGGCAGTAAGGCAATAGAATTTGAAACTTAAATAATTGAAATTTCATTAACGAGTAAAAATTGTTTGGAAATAATAACTTAAATAATAATAAAAATAATAAAATACTAAAACAAGCTAGATTCCTCCCCCACACTTAAACTAAACAGTGACCTCACTGTATATACAAATGCAAGATAAGAACAAATCAATTTAACAATGGCAATCTCTAGCCACGAGGAGTGGGGAACATATGCTGGTGCATGAAATCCAGTTGGTCTGTCACCAAATCCATAAAAGCGATGAAATACACACGTAGAGATGTAACCTCACCCCGCATTTCGGTAATTTCTTCATGCAAAGAGTTGAGGGTGGCAGTAGGTGGAGGCGGTGGTGGCATCTCTGGAGCCTGGGTGGACTCAGTAGAAACTACATGCTGCTCCCATGAGTCGGGAAACTGGTGGTATCCCGGTGGTGTTTCAGGATCTTCAGCATCTCGAGAGGTATTAGGGACTTCATAGATGTCAATAGTGGAAGGAGACGAAGGCGGTGTAGGAGGATGGTGGAGGTCAAAAAGCCAGTTTGCTCTATTGTGGACACTAGTTATAGGGTTCGGGAGCACAAACTGGTGGACAGTCTCATGATTAATTAGCAGCTCGAATTCATCTGGCCCAAGATTTCCTATAAAACTAGTGTTGAAGCAAAATTCAATGTTCATTGGCTTGATTCCATAGTGCGGTGTTGATCCTAACATAGGCCTTCGGAGTCCAATGGAATTAGAGATCATAGTGACTAAACCACCTAAGAGGATTGGGGCATTTGGTGTTTGTATAATGCGTTCCATGTTAGCTAGCATATAGGCGGCACCGTTTACTGGACGGCTCTGAGAAGCACAATACATGATGAAAAGCTCATCACGTGACACTGTTGTAACATTTTTCTCTTTACCAAAAAGGGTGTGGGCAATGATCTTATGGAAGTACCTGATAGCTGGGTTGTGGATGGACTCCGAGTAAAGGTCAGATGGCTCGGGATGGTTATTGCCAGCAATGCTACCCCAGAAGAAATCAAGGTCAGTATCAAGCAATAGGTCTTCATGGGTTATAGTAATAACATCAGGGCCTTAAGGGAATCCTAACAGGTTGGAAAACTCCTTATGGTTATAGCGGTAGTCCATGTCAAACAGTCTGAAAGTGATCAGCCCGCGGTTGAAACCTAACCCATGATTTGGTAGGTAGCTCAGTGTGCTCAGGAACTCAAGGGTCAACTTTCTGTAGGTACAATAACGTCTCTGAATAGGAGCAACGTCCCAGCCTATTTGGTGTAGCAGATACATGACACTCTCACGAATGCCTAAAGCAGTCATAGCATGGTCATCAGCATAAATTGTAGGACACATCTCACACTCAACTAGATCCTCAAAGCGTCTTCTCTGGTGCCTACTTCTCAAGGTGATGTTCATATAGTTTACTCGTGCCATGGAGCTAAATATTAAAGCTAGAGAATTACCCCTGAAAATGTTTAATAAATGCATGAAAAACTAAGTTAGTATTTTCAGGTTAAAAATGCCGAAGTTAAATCAAAAAGAAAAAGAAAGTTTAAATGAAAAATAAAAATAAAATAAAAAGAAAAATAAAAAGTAGTAAGGGATGCAACGTGAAAGTTTTAAAGATTAAGTAAAAGAAAAGAAAAATGAAAACATATTAAAACAATAAAAATAATTAAAAGAAAACATGGGTTGCCTCCCATGAAGCGCCTTTGTTTTATGTCGATGGCTTGACAGATAGTACCTATTCAGTTAGGTATCGGGATAGGTTACTCACTTAACTGCAGATAAGCCGAATAGTTTAGATTTCCGACGTTAAAATAGTGCTTTAAGCACTGGCAATTGACTATAAATGGTTCGATAGAATTTCCTTTAATTTCTATCGTACCACTTGGGAAAACTTTATTAATTTCGAATAATCCTGACCATCTGGAACATAATTTTCCCGGGAAAAGTTTCAGTCTAGAGTTGAATAGGAGTACGAAGTCTCCTTCCTTAAATTCTTTCTGCGAGATACGCTTATCGTGCCATTTTTTATTCTCTCCTTATAGATTCTAGCATTTTCATAAGCGTCTAAACGCAATTCTTCTAATTCATGGATATCTAATATTCGTTTCCCGCCAGCAATCTTGTAATTTAAGTTAAGGGTTTTAATTTCCCAGTAAGCTTTATGTTCTAATTCTACTGGCAAATGACATGATTTTCCATAAACTAATTTAAACGGCGTTGTTCTGATAGGGGTTTTAAAAGCTGTCCTATATGCCCAAAGAACATCATTTAGCTTGGAGGACCAATCTTTTCTGGATGTGGCTATGGTTTTCTCAAGGATTTGTTTAATTTCCCTATTTGACGCTTCCACTTGTCCACTCGTTTGAGGATGGTATGGTGTGGCTATGCGATGTTTAATGCCATATTTTGAAAGTAGTTTTTCGAAAATTCTAGAGATAAAATGGGAACCTCCATCACTGATTACTAGTCTTGGTACACTGAATCGTGGGAAGATAACATGCTTGAATAGTTTAAGTACTACTCGTGTATCGTTTTTGGGTGCAGCGACGACTTCAATCCATTTCGACACGTAGTCAACAGCTACCAATATATACTTATTTCCAAAAGATGCGGGGAACGGTCCCATGAAATCAATTCCCCACACATCGAAAATTTCTACTCCGAGAATCCCTTTTTGCGGCATTTCGTCACATCTAGATATATTTCATGTGCATTGACATCTATCGCAGTTCATAACTGCTACGTGGACGTCTTTCCATAAAGTAGGCCAAAATAAGCCAGCTTGAAGTATTTTTGCACAAGTTTTCGATGTACTAGCGTGTCCACCATAAGGGGCGGAATAGCAATGGGCAATGACGTCGTCTATTTCATTGTTAGGAACACAGCGACGGTAGATACCATCGGCTCCTATTTTAAAGAGTAGTGGTTCATCCCAAAAGTATTGTTTAAGATCATGGAAGAATTTCTTCCACTATTGGTACGTTAAATCGGGTGGTAAAACACCAGCGACTAAATAGTTGACGAAATCAGTGTACCACGGTAATGTGGTGTTGGTACAAATGGCTTTTACTACCGCAGTTGTTAAATGTTCATTGCGTTGATCTAAATTGTCGGTAGGAGTTATCTCTAGTTTAGAAATAAGGCGTTCATATGGGAAATCTTCATTTATGGGAACATTCTCGGTTTGGATTCCATCTAATCTTGATAAATGGTCTGCTACCATGTTTTCAGTCCCTCTTTTGTCTTTTATTTCCAAGTCAAACTCTTGTAGGAGTAAGATCCATCTGAGTAGTCGTGGTTTTTTATCTTTCTTACTTAGCAAGTATCGGATCGCAGCATGATCCGTGTAAAAAATGATTTTGGCGCCCACTAAGTAGGAATGAAATTTATCCAATGCGAATACAACAACTAAGAGTTCCTTCTTCGTAGTGGCGTAATTCATTTGTGCGGGATCGAGTGTTCTGCTTGCATAGTAGATAGCGTGAAGCTTTTTATCTTTGCGTTGTCCTAGGACTGCGCCTACAGCATAATCGCTCGCATCGCATATTATTTCAAATGGTAGGTTCCAATCAGGAGGTTGCATAATAGGTGTTGAAATTAAGGCTTCTTTAAGCGTCTCAAATGCGTTTAAGCATTTATCGTCGAAAATAAACTCAACGTCTTTCATTAATAATTCAGTTAGCGGCTTAGTGATTTTAGAGAAATCTTTTATAAAACGTCGGTAAAAACCAGCGTGTCCTAGAAAACTTCTTATTTCTCTAACTGTTTTGGGTGGTTGAAGGTTTTTGATAACCTCGATTTTTGCTTTGTCGACTTCAATCCCTCTATTTGATACAATATGACCCAACACAATTCCTTGTCTTACCATGAAGTGAAATTTTTCCCAATTGAGCACTAGGTTGACATTGACACAACGTTTTAGTACTAATTCAAGGTTTGATAAACATCCGTCAAAACTTTCTCCACAGACAGAAAAATCGTCCATGAATACTTCCATAATTCCGTCTAAAAAGTCTGTGAAAATCGCCATCATGCATCGTTGGAAAGTTGCAGGTGCGTTACATGGTCCAAATGGCATTCTTCGGTATGCAAAGGTACCATAGGGGCATGTGAACATGGTTTTCTCTTGATCATCAGGATGAATGGGAATTTGGAAGAATCCCGAGTATCCGTCAAGATAGCAGAAATGGTAATGTTTGGCTAAGCGCTCGAGCATTTGATCAATGAATGGTAATGGGAAATGGTCCTTACGCGTAGCTTTGTTTAGTTTTCTGTAATCAATACACATTCTCCATCCTGTTTGGGTACGTTGTGCCACCGATTTGCCTTTTGTGTTTGTTATAACCGTAACACCTCCTTTCTTAGGCACTACGTGAACTGGACTGACCTAATTGCTATCTGATATTGGGTATATGATGCCTGCCTCTAGTAGTTTTTGTACTTCTTTCTTAACGACTTCACTTAGGATAAGATTTATTCGTCTTTGATGTTCTCTAGAAGTCTTGCAGTCCTCCTCCAGCATAATGCGGTGCATACAGAGAGAAGGGCTTATTCCTTTTAGATCTGATATATTATAGCCTAACGCGGTTGGATACTTCCTTAACACATTAAGAAGTTTTTCTGTTTCGATCTTCCCTAAATTGGCATTGACTATAATTGGTCGTTCGAGCTCTTTATCTAAAAATTCATACCTATGATCTTCAGGTAACGTTTTAAGTTCTATACAAGTTTTCTTATCAGTTGGGGTAGGATCGGGTGTTAAGGCGAAACATTCGCTTAGGTTGGCATCTAGATATTCTTGCTTCCGGTCATCATCCTTGAGGATAGTTGGTGTCGGAATTTTCAGCATCCCAGAATAGGTGTCTTCTTGGCTTTCTAGTTCTTTGACACATTCATCAATAATATCTAGGAGACAACATGAGTCATCTATAGCAGGGGCTTTGAAGAACTGGGAAAGAATGAATTCTACTTTTTCTTCTCCTACCTCGAAGGTAAGCTTTCCTTTCTTAACGTCAATGATGGCTCCTGCAGTAGCTAAAAATGGTCTTCCTAATATGATGGGAATGTTTGAATCTTCCTTGATGTCCATTATTATAAAGTCAGTAGGTATGTAAAATTGTCCTATTCGGACGGGGATATTTTCTAGCATACCAACAGGGAATTTGACCGATCTGTTGGCTAGTTGTAGGGACATCTTGGTAGGTCTCATGTCACCTAGTTTGAGCTTCTCACAAATAGATAAGGGCATTAGACTAACACTTGCTCCTAAATCGCATGGAGCTTTGTCTATGACAGATTTTCCAATTACACATGGTATGGAGAAACTACCAGGATCTTTTAGCTTTGGAGGCATGTTATTTTGAATTATGGTGCTACATTTGGCAGTTAGCATAACGGTTTCGTTTTCAACGATTTTTTTCTTATTAGACAATATCTCTTTTAGGAATTTAGCGTATGACGGCATTTGGGTTATAGCTTCTATAAACGGAATAGTAACGTTTAATTGTTTCAGAAGTTCTACAAATTTCTTGAATTGCCCCTCGTTCTTGGATTTTGCAAGTCTTTGAGGGTATGGAATTGGTGGTTTATATGGCGGTGGAGGTACGTAAGGTTTTTCTGAAGCCTCTATGTTCTCATTCTCGTCTTCCTCTACATTCTCAGATTGATCTTTCGACTTCTCTACTTCCTTTTCAGGTTTCTGATACATGGTCGAGCTTTGGATTCTAGGATCTACCGGTCCATCGAGTGCTGTCCCACTTCATAATGTGATAGCATTTGCATGTCCTTTAGGATTGGGTTATGGCTGTCCATGAAACGTACCAGCAGGTGCGGCAGAACTAGCTTGGTGTTGTGCTACTTGGGAGATTTGGGTTTCTAACATTTTATTGTGAGTTGCTAGGGCATCTACCTTATTTGCTAATAACTTTAATTGTTCACCAGTGTGAACATTTTGATTGAGGAATTCTTTGTTTTGTTGAGCTTGATTAGCGATAAAATTTTCCATTAGGATTTCAAGGTTAGATTTCTTAGGAATGTTAGGAACATTAACAGCGGGTTTTTGATAACCTGGAGGTACAACAGGTGCTTGGCCAGGTGCATATAAAGCGTTGTTGCTCTTGTACGAGAAGTTAGGATGGTTCTTCCAACCAGGATTATAGGTATTAGCATAAGGATTACCTTGAGCGTAGTTCACCTGATCAACTGATATTCCTGCTAAGATTTGACATTTGGTTCCAACATGACCAGGGACTCCACAAACTTCGCAGTTTGAGGTAACTGCAGTCACGGTGGCTGCAGGAGGTAAGTTCAAGCTTTCTATCTTTTGGGTAAGATAATCTACCTTAGCATTAACTTTATCTAGGCTACTAATCTCGTACATCCCACCTTTGGTTTGAGTTTTCTCCACATATGTTCTTTCTCCTCCCCACTGATAGTGGTTTTGAGCCATATTTTCAATGAGTTGGTTAGCTTCGTCATAAGGCTTATCCATCAGTGTACCACCTGCGGCGGCATCTATAGAGAGTCTTGTGTTGTATAAGAGTCCATTATATAACGTGTGGATGATCAGCCATTTTTCTAGTCCGTGATGTGGGCACATTCGCATCATATCTTTGTAGCGTTCCCATGCATCAAATAGCGATTCAGTATCCTTCTGCCTAAATCCGTTGATTTGGGCTCTTTGTGCAGCAGTCTTGCTTGGAGGAAAGTATCGTGCTAAAAATACAATCTTAAGTCCTTCCCACGTAGCGACGGAATTTGACGGCAAGGATTGCAACCAAGCCCAAGCTCTATCTCTTAGCGAGAAAGGGAAAAGACGTAATCTTATTGCATCTTTACTAACACCATTTGCTATAACTGTGTCGGCAAATTGAACGAATTTTGTAAGATGTTCATTTTGATCCTCGGTAGGATCTCCAGAGAATTGGCGTTGTTGGATAGCTGATATCAATGACGGTTTCAACTCAAAATCGTTTCGATTTATTGCTGGAGCAGCAATGCTATTGTGGGGTTCTTGTTGTGATGGAGTTGCGTACTCCTTCAGTGGACGGGTCCTTTGTTCTTCAGCCATGTCTACTTCTGGATTAGTTTCGGTTTCAGAGGAAGAATTAGAATCTGTTTCAGAATCAATCTTGATTTCGGGTTTGGGTAAAGGAATAGCGTGATTTAAACAGTAATCCCTGACTGCACGTCTTACGGAAAGGATGCGTTCAGGTTCGGCCGTCGATTTGTCAAGTGGTTCGCCTTGTGAGCGAGTCCTTGGCATACAAGTCGAAAAAGGGTTTTTGTTGCCTAGTCTAAACGTGCAACAGAAGAATCGTACTTAATTGACTAATCAGTCCCCGACAACGGTGCCAAAAACTTGATCGGGACTTTATGAGTCTATTGAGATACTAACTGCAAGTATACAGTTTAGTCGTTCTAGTTTTAAATGATTATCGAACCCACAGAGACTGAGGATCAATCACATACGATCTAATGCTACAATTGTTTAACTAAGCGATGAATATTTGGTTTTAGGGGGGAAATAGTTTAATTAAAACTAATAGTAATAGCTATACAGGTATGTGATAGTCGGACTTCTGGAATTCAGTGAATCGCTTGGCATATAAAGTATTTCGGTAAAAACGAATTGTTTAAAAACCTGAGACATACACTCTCGTGTTCATGAAATAAGTCATGCTACTAAACCAAGTGGATGCACTTTAAATTTAATAACACTTTTTGAAAACAATTTGAGTTTAATTAATTTGTTAAAACACTCTCATGTATTTAAAAATTAATGTTTCGTTACCACAATCTGGGTCGAACCCCAGCTCTCGCATGCAGGTTCTTGCCTTAATTAATTTCCCACTCTCGTGGCAAAATCGTATTAATTATCCTCTCACTCTCGTGACAAGGGTAGTTAAATTAAACATGGAAATTGGAAACCATAAATTGTTTATAAATGTTTTTAGCCAAGTTATCACTGAATTCTTTCGGTACTTAGGAGTCACATATCGGTACAAATTTATTTAGCTGGACATAATATATTTAGTAACTATGCAACTTAAAATATAATCCATAAAAATAAATGACATAACACAAGAATAAATAAATATCAATTGCATAAAAAAACCTGGAAATAATGTTGCTATGGTAATCTTGGATGCTTACAAATTCCTTGCAATTTAATCGAAATCTATAACTGTGTTAATTCTTAGATGAAGAATTAACACTCTAGAAACTAATTCTGGAAATAAAAATTACAGTATGAATAAAAAGGTTCAAAAGCAAGAAAATAGAATAGTGCAGAAAAATAGAAATTTGGCTCTGTAGAAAATTCTTCTACCATCATCCATTGAACTACCACATATATATAGAAGAAGATTTTGCAGTTGAGAAAAACTTGGAAAAGCTTGAGTGGAGGAAGACCCGGATTCATGGTTACTGAAGTGGAGGAAATATAGGAGAAGAAAAATTGCCCACAACGTTGCCCACGTCTCCACTAATTCATAACGTTTCCTTTAAGCGTGTGACGGTCGTCACAAGGGGGTGGCGATCGTAATGCGCTTAAATAGCACATTACGCTCGTCAATGATGTGTGACGAGCGTCCTTCTAGTTGTGGGAGCGTTACGGTCGTCATAGGGTGTGACGGTCGTCACAGCTATAAAATCTGCAGACTTTGCAGATTTGGTTCTTTTTCTTCTGATTCTTGGTTAGCTTCCTTCATGTGATATTTTTTCATTGATTTGAGTTGACCAATGTTGTACCTGCGAAAAGACACAAAAACTCGGAATAATCGGGAGTTAAACGATGCAATGTATTATGAAAATCGATAAAAAGTATAGTAATTATATGATACGATTTCTCGTTATCATGATTCACCTAACCAAATTGTAGCTCATCCACTAAACCAGTTCATAATCAAAACAGGGCCAGTTTCATAACAAGTTATTTTTTGCGCATCAGTTCAATAACAGAAGAAGATTATCAAATTAACAGAAGTGAAACTCATAGCAAAATTCCATCCCAGCTTAATAAGAAAACCATACTCGTTCAAGTTCTCACTAACCGAACTCAAAAAAACCACAAACTTCAACCCAATAAATAGCAACACAAACAAAAAATCATAAACGGGTATTAAATCAGAAAATTGTTTACAGCTTAACATAAACTTCAAAAACAGAATTTTCATTCACCTCTAACTAACCGAATTCGCCAGCTCATTCTAATAACTCACATAACCAAATTCACCTCAAGCATGACTAATTGTTATAACAAAAAAAACTAAATGTAACTAACTATCAAACCCTTCTTAAGTTCCCTCTAAAAAAATTATTATGTTTTCACCAAACTTTCTAACAGCTTCTAAACAAGTAATTGTCTGTGATACGGTGGGAGAACTGACTTGGTTGTTTTGCGTTTGATCATAAATGTTGCGGTTATCAAGAGTCGCCACCGACTTTTCCTTTATCCAAAAGGAAAGGCTGAAAAGAACAGGAAAGACCTTTCAGATGTTTTCTTGAGTTCGAGGGGTAGATTATGAAAAGGGAAGGTATTAGCACCCTTTTCATCCATGGTTTTCCATTGGCTCTTAGTTACTTGCTAGATCACTTGCTTTTGTTTGAAAATGTGCTTTGTGTGGTTTTTGAAAGTATTTTGAAAATGTTTTTGTAGTGGTTCTCGTTTCTATAACAACGCGTACAAAGTATTTTTTGGAAAATACTTCAAAGAAGTGTTTGTGGAATGTATTTTTTGAAAGTGATTTTAAAAAGGTGTCTTTGCAATGGTTCTCATTTCTATAAGAACGCGTACAAAGTGTTTGTCTTTTGAAAATGTTTCAAAATGAAAGTGTTGGTGTATAAAATGTTTTTGTTGTGAGCAAGCGAGCAACTAGGAGCGAATCTACCTACTCAAAGGTCTTAAATGATCTTTTCCTCCTCCTTTAGATGTTGCTATCTTACCATTGTTTTGGTAAGAAGCTCCATCGTTCGATGTGAAGGGACGGGTGTGGGACGTTTGTATAGTCATAGAAGGCAACCTATAGAACGTTTTAGCAATGTCGTTTTAGGGACTAGATCTTTTACCGAAGGCAACATTGAGGGTCATCGAGGGACTACGATCTTTTATCGAGGGTCTTTGCTAAAACGCCCATATTCGAGGGACATGACTATTTTCCGAAAGGCAACAAAGTGGGATTACCCTAAGGGTGCTAGTGTGAAAGTGTGTTCTATTTACATGCATTTAGTCTTGATTAGGATTATCTATTTGTTGATTTCATATCTTGACATACACACCCTAATTACTAGCATTTATATTTGAAAAGCGATAAATTGCAGAAATATAAAGTCCTACGCTATTACAATATTTAGGGATGGGGGTACAAATTTACAAATGGGGGATTGCAAGAATTTAAATCCTATTTAACTATTACAACCATATTGAAATGTACAATGTAACAAAGAAAAGGACTTGTTTTGAAAATGGTTTTTTATCTTAATGAATCAAGAAAACAAAATAAATTAATTAATGAAGAGAAAATATTTTTATGTCTTTTTTTTATATTAATAAAAAGGGTATTAATATTAAAAATGATAAAAGGGAAATAATGAGAGATAGAATTAGCATGCTGTTGAAAGCAAAATAAAGGGGATCATAAGTTATGATTTCGGGAACGCTGTGGTTCAGAAAGAACATCAGAAGTTCTGGATTGATACACTCTGAGGTCCTGCAAGAAAAGTTAGAGGAAAGATACAAACGTTCTAGGTTGCTATGTGCTGAATTTATGAGTGTTAGAATAGTGAGAAAGTCGTAGAAGTTCTATATTATTAAAACAGTGAAGAGAACTCAGAAGTTCAATATGTGCTAAGACAGTTAGTGAACATCAGAAGTTCAGTGTGTTTAATAGCGAGTGAACATCAGAAATTCAGTGTGTTTGAACAGTGAGAAAATCATAGAAGTTTTGTGTGTTAAAACAGTGAAGAGAACTCGGAAGTTCTGTGTTGTGTTAAAACCGTGAATGAAAATCAGAAGTTTTGTGCTACAATTCAACTCTTTCCTCATATTAATCAGCACATCAACAATTTATTCAGTTCTTAACAAACAACAAATTAGAAGGATAATAGCACAACAGTTTATAGAAGTTCTAATCCTAATTCTGAGTCTAGCCTTAATCAAGAAGTTATGATCCATAGTTTCTTCTACTTATGCAATGATATGGCCAACATCAATACTATGGTATTTACATATTTAAGGATGTTCTAAATGAAAATATGCAAAGTAAGAAAGACTTACCTTGAATCTGAAGCGTGTGCTTGGAACTTGAGTTGATGCCTTCAGATGTTCTGGAGTAAGTGAAAGCAACGGAACAATGGTTATGTTCTTTGATTCAAAGAGAAGAACAAAGGTTTTATTTAGGATTTGTGAAGGTTTTTGATATTTCCTTTTCGCTATTTTATAATTATCTCTCTCTCCCTAAAAACCAGCCCCTTGAAAGTGTGATGGAGCAACTTATTTATAGGTGAGTTTGTTGTGGTTTTCGGGGGAAAAACAAATGGGCTTTAAACCTTTTTGGCATACTGTTCCATTTCTTTTTAAACACAGTTTTCGTATGCTGGTTTGGTGCAATTATGGGATGCAGGCGTGGATTGAAATAGTTGTTGGTTTTAGGATTGTGCTGTAGCAGTGCAGCAGGTTGTATAAACAAGATTTTGGGATTTGGTGATGTTCTGACCGAATCGTTGAACATAGCCTTCATATACTAGGGTGCTTCCTTGTTCTTGAAGGAAGTATGGTGGTTAACAGCTTTTAGCCGTGCCTAAGCTAGATTTGTAAGCATGAATTAAGGAAAAGTACCCTCAGAGGCAAAAGCAAATCATGGACCTAGCATAACCTTGTACAAAAGTTAGTTTTTCAAGGACATCAATGGTACTTCTATCTCACACGTGAGAAAATCCTTTGGATAAAAAATCAAAAGTGGTTGTGAGTATTAAATGATGATGAGATTTATCAAACCATAAATACTGAGCTATGAGATTATGCATCATAGCTTAATTCTAGGTCAGAAGTTCAGCATCAGCGCAACTTAGAACAAACATCCAACTTCTGATCCCTGAATCCCTTTGTCCCAGCATGTTCTGAGCGAGTTCTCAGACTTTCCAGATAGCTTATGACATGCTTTGTGAACCCTTTTTGAATCACTCTTGCAACTTCTGACTAAACCTGATGTGAAAACTAGCCCAGAAGTTGTAGACAACTTGACTTGAAAATGTTCAAAATTTACTAAGTGACTAAGCTTCAGAGACGTGACTTTGAAGACGTACAACTTGAAATCCCAACACTTCTAGAAGAAGTTTTTTTCTGCAGTTTTGTTCTAAGCTTCATAACCTTCTAAAACTCTTGAGTTAGAAGTTCTTCTAGAATCAGCTTGTATCATGGTAATAATCTGATCAGAAGTTCTGAGCTTGTCATATTTCTTAAACACTTAGAAAAATTCTAAGTATTTAGAATTTTGAGTTTTTCAATCATGAATCTTGACTTATGATTTTCCTGATGAAACAAACTTCATGCCTTGATGAAATATGGTTCTTGAAATTTGATTTTAATCTAAAAGTCAAAGTTTGACTTTTTCAATATGCAAATGACCATTTTGCCCTTGTGAATGACTTTCTTGAAAATTTTGTAATTCAAGGCTTTGGAATTGGATGGAAGCAAACCTGAGGGTCCAGGGTGATCCTTTGAGAAATGAGAGGGAAAAATTTGGGGTACAACAGCTGCCCTTGTTCAATCTTCTTACACCTGAAAAGTTAGATTTGGGGAACCTGCCATTCGTGACTTGAAGGTGGAAGATGATTGAACATAGAGTGCCCAAAAATTTTCACTTGATGATCTTATGGTTGATTGTGTAGGAAACGGGATTAAAGATTCCATTTGGAGAAATGATAGATAGTTTTTGGATATGGGCTTAAAGATGCAATCCGAAGGTGATTGTATTTGGACTGTATCTAAAAGTTGAATCTGAATGAGTATCAGAATGGCATCTGTATCTGGAGCGTATCTGAACTATATCTGAAAGCTGAATCTGAATAAGTATCAGAATGGCATCCGTATCTGGAGCGTATCTGAACTATATCTGAAAGCTGAATCTGAATGAGTATCAGAATGGAATCCATATCTGGACTGTATCTGAAAGCCGAATCTGAATGAGTATCAGAATGGCATATGTATCTGGAGAGTATATGAAATGTATTTGAAAGCTGAGTCTGAATGAGTATCAGAATGGCATCTGTATCTGGAGCATATTTGAACTGTATCTGAAAGCTGAATCTGAATTAGTATCAGAAGGGCATCCATATCTGGAGCATATATGAATTGTATCTAAAAGCTGAATCTGAATGAGTATCAGAATGGCATCCGTATCGGGAGCGTATCTGAACTGTATCTGAAATTTGTATTGAATGTTTAGAATGTTTCCACTGAGGATTCCTGTTTTGTTGAGGAGAACTCCGCTGGGGAATATCGACTTTATTTGAGAATACTCTGTTGTAGAGTGTTGATTCCTACTTGGGGAAAAGAGATTAAGAGTCTCGGTTGCCCATTGCTCTACCGGGAGTTATCTCTTGATGGACGAAGTTGAACCGATATATGGTCAGGTCCAGGCTTTATAATAACTTTCTCGGGACTGGGGAAGAAGAGTTGTGGTTCTTTGTAATAATCGGAGAGGTAAACTCAAACTGGGGAATCATGTCGTTTGGTTGGGGAAATAAACCTTGTTGCTGATCTGTTGGAGAGGTGGTGAATTCACTGGAGAAAATCCTCGAGGATTTTTGAGGTCGACTTAGCTGGGGAAAAGGTTTTCAGAGATTGAAACTCTGGCTGGGAGTCGTCCTATGAGAAGGATCTCGAGAAGATTTGTCATTTCCCCTAATAGCAGGTGATTGTGGCACTACCAGGAACTGTATGATTGTAAGTAAACCTCTGTCGGGATTTGGTTTAATGCCCCAAGTGATTTAGACAGAGACCTGTCCCTGGTTATTCAACAACTCTTTGAGAGATTTCTTAGAATCTTGACTGGACTGCCCCAGGTGTGCTGGATAGTGACATGTCATGCCCCCTTGTTTATAGGAGATTTGTCATTCGGAAGTGTCATCCCATCAGAAGTGATTTTGTTCACCGAGAGAGATTTCGTTCACTGGATATTTGTTGTGGGAATTTCTCTGTTGTCAAACAAATAGCCATATGCAAACAACGATATTCAAATAATGCAAAGTTTATGCTTGTCTTGAAAATTTGAAAATGTGTTTTTAGCAAGAAATTTTGTAAGAAAATTCAACTCAGGATTTAGAGTAAAGTCTTACAGGAGTCAGGATACCTTTTGTAACAGTATGCTTTCGAACTAACCCATGCTTCAATTAGGACTTTTGAAAGGTTGTAACGTGGCTTGGTTCACGGTTTAAGAAACAAAGGATAAGGATCAAAGTTTATTTGTACTCATTCGTTCTTTGTGATGTTCTTCAGTCTTAAACTCAGTTAATTGTGCGTTCAAACTCCAATTGATTCTGGAATGACGTTTTGGTGATGGTTCAGAGAAGTTTAGTTTATCGGAAGTCAGTCATTTTTTTGCAACATTTTTCATGTTGTTGAGGATTTATAGTGACCTTTTTTTATTATCCCTAATTTTTTCCTGACTGTTCTTGTTTTGAGATTACGGCCAGCGGGATGCCCCAGTTTTCTTAAGTCTCCTTTGTAGGTTTTTACTTAGTGGGCTTTTCTTTTTGAGAGATACTGACTGCCTATTTGGTAGGGAACCAACACTATCCTTTGATTCAGAAGGAATTTTTTTGATGTCATTCTTCCTATTACGAGATGAGAGTTTGCGGCTAAACGTGCGTTTGAATCAACTGAGAGACTATCCTGCCCCAGGGTTTAAAGGTTTCAAATATTGAAAAAAAGAAAAACTTCTACTTCTTTGGCTCGAAGGGGTTGACTAGGGATTATCTTCCTTATAACTCCAGTGTTTAGGATTTGAAAGAACGCCGGTACATCGTCAGCAAGGTCTGTCCAAAAGCATATTGTATGAGATTATGGCATTGTTTTCGTCATCCTCCCTCTAAAGGCTTGTAACTTTTAGCAAGAGTTAAATGTCATAAGGAAAGTAGAAAGCATAGTTTAAATATAGTGAAAACGAATGGATGAATTCAAGACAAACATATGCAATGCATTAATTAAACAAAGTTTGACATTAATAGATAATTGTTTGAATGACAAAAGGAATTACAACTGAAAATTCAAATGAACAGAAGCCTTTGTCTGAACTTGTCACTTTAGGTGGTGAGCCTTTGAAGGATGACAGAAGAACTCAGTTTGGCCATCTTGTGTGAACTCCAATGCTCCTTCGTCGATCATGTCTTGAATTTTATTTCTCAATGTCCAACAGTTATTGGTGTCATGTCCAGGACTGTTGGACTGGTACGCACATCTTGCATTTGGATTGTACCTTGGGGAGGCTGTGTTGGGATTCTGAGGGGTGTCTTTTAACGTAACCAGCTTGGTCTCCAACATGTGTTGCAATGCTTGAGCTAATGACATGTTGATTTTAGTAAAGTGTCTTTCAGATGCATTCTGTTTACGCTGATTTCCCTGTTGTTGTTGGCGAGGTTGTTGTTGGACCCGTGAGGTAGTAGAAAATTGGGAAGGTATTCCGGCTTCTTGTCTCATGGGAGGATGAGCAGTGACTTGATTTCCAATCCTGGTTGTTTTCCCCATACGGTTGCATTCGTCTTGACGAAGTTGGTTAACAAGAACTTTCAGCTCTTCTTGTCCTTGAGCCAGATTTTGGATAAGATCCATCTGGACCACCAGTTATCCCATCATTTGTACTTTCATTATGGCTATCTCGGTTTGTAGCTGCTCCAACTGGTCATATCTGTCATCCCCAGGTTTTCCCATGATCATGCCCCTGGTGAGGAGAGCTTTCACCTCTTCTTGTCCCTTGGACAGATTCAAGAAAATCTCATGAAATTGGGCATTTTGAGCCTGGATGTCTTTCACCGTTTGTTCCATATCCATCTTGCTGAAAATAACAGTAGGAAGATGAGGAGACCTGTTGTAAGTAGTTTGTTTATGTCATGATGAATAAAAATGCATATGCAATGATTTCAAGGAAATTAGAGATTTAAATTTGCTTTAGACAAAAATGAACACACGTTATATTAATAAGTCAAAGTTTGAGTACATCATGCCTCTTCTGGGATTACAAAGAAATACAAAACTCTAAGATAAAAAGTTGAACGCATCCTCTTTGGCGCGATGTAGGCGTTCAGACTCCGCTCCTCATGAAGCTGCCTGGTGAGTTCCAGAATCTTCTTCTCGCTAGCGTAGAATTGGGCCTCAAAAGTGTCTCGCTCCCCTTTAAGTTGTATCCAATCCCTTTGTAAGTCTTCAAGAGCGGTGGGCATGTCAGGATGTAGAATAGTGTATGGAACATCTCCTTCCATAACAGGCTCTATGATAATTGGGAGAATGGAGGGGTAAGGCATCATAAGACTTTGAGTACGAGTTCATACCCATTTGAGGTAAGGCTCAAGAGGGATGGAATTATTATGCCCCAATGTCTTGTTATCTACCTTGTTCAACATCCTCCAAGCTCGGATAAGCCTCTGGAAGTGACCTTGATCGTCTCTCTCGTAGCCAAATTACCAAACCTTGAATAAGCATCTCATGTGGGTCATCCCTTCGGGCGTAACCAAACTGTCTTAAGGCTAAACAGAGTTTGTAGGTGATACCTCCCCTAATGCCAAGTAAGGGTACATTAGGGAATTCTCCACAATGGTCGATGATGGTAACATTCTCTATAGATCAGGAACACAAATGAATGTCTGAATGTTTGAGCGTCATCAATCTATGTGACCACCTTGAACCTTGCTCGTTCTTCAATACAGATTGGGGAAGATGCGAAATAAACCATATTTCCAAAAGAGGAGTACAACACATAAGGATACCTCTCTTCCTCATAGTGCGAGTGTGAAAAGAATGTAGGATGTCTCCTAGAAAAGTAGGCACCGGGTTACGAGACATGAAGATTTTGACGGCGTTCACATCTATGAGTTGGTCAGGATTTGGAAACAAAACCATCCCATAGATGAGGAGAGCCATAATTTCCTCAAAAGCTTGCAAATCCAAGAAGTTCCAATAGTTTTGGACTTTCTCAAACAAGAACTTGGCTAAGAAACCTTTGACACCACTCCTTGTCTCCTAATTAGTTGTGATATCAGATGGTTGCAAGTGTAGAGCTTGAGCAATCTCTTTTGGCTTTGGATCTCTTTCTGTACCGTTGAAAGGTAGTTGATTGAGAATGGGAATCCTCAAGAGTTGGTAGAATTCTTCCGAAGGTGACACAAGTTGATAATCGGGAAATGTGAAGCAATGGTGTAGAGGATCAAAGAACTAGAAGAGCAGCTTCAACATGTCCTCATCAGTGTGGAAGGTCACCAAGTTTAGTAGGCGACCATGTCTTTCGGTAAATGGAGAGTTTTCAGGAATTCTTGATGCTAGCTCTTTAAGTTGAGGAGGTATCCTTACAAGATTGACTTGAATGTTTTTCCTGCGAATAGAATCCATATCCTACAAAAAAGAACAAAGATAAATCCCAAAATCCTTGAAACGGTTAGTGAGTATGCGTATGATGTTATGACGTTTATGATGTTATGTACAAGTAAATATATACAAACAAAGAAAACATGTCCTTAGGTTTAGGCTTGCATGGAGTCTCGTAGGTAAGTACCCTCTTGAAGTTTAGTTGGCTCAAACCTGTCCTAGCAATAGTAACCAGGTTCTAGGGAGCTCAATATCACTGGTTTGTTTTCTCGGGCATTGTTTCAGCACAAGCCTCTTTAATGGCGACCGAAATATCTCAAAAAACCAAACCTCAATGAGTGTAGTATCGAGTATCTACCAACTTCGGACTGCACCAAAGTCGGGCATCTCACTATGTCCTAATGGCCAAGTTGGTCAAGTAAAGGTTCTAGAAGTTCGTTAGTGCTTCATGATATCACTCAGCAGTCCCGTATTCTCCTTGACTACTCAAGGGCTACCGGTACCCACAAATATTTCACACTAACGTAGCTATTTCTTAGAACATGTCGGTATACCCCGCACAGTTTCCACAATGTATTGCTACTTACCTATAAGGTATCCCAAATTCGAGTAGAGGATTAAAACCCAAACAAATAACCATAATGTAAAGCATACAAGTCAAACAATGAAAGCAAATAAATGTGATCTAATCCTAAGGTAACCCCACTTTTAAATCATTCCCCAACAGAGTCGTCAGTTTTGTGATACGGTGGGAGAACTGACTTGGTTGTTTTCCGTTTGATCGCAAATATTGCGGTTAGCAAGAGTTTCCGCCGACCTTTCTTTTATCCAAAAGGGAAGGCTAAAAAGAACAGGAAAGACCTTTGAGATGCTTTCTTGAGTTCGGGGGCTAGATTATGAAAAGGGAAGGTATTAGCACCCTTTTCATCCATGTTTTTCCTTGGGCTCTTAGTTACTTGCTAGATCACTTGCTTTTGTTTGAAAATGTGCTTTGTGTGGTTTTTTAAAGTATTTTGAAAATGTTTTTGTAGTGGTTCTCGTTTCTATAAGAACGCGTACAAAGTATTTTTTGGAAAATAGTTCAAAGAAGTGTTTGTGGAATGTTGTTTTTAAAAGTGATTTTGAAAAGGTGTCTTTGCAATGGTTCTCCTTTTTATAAGAACGCGTACAAAGTGTTTGTCTTTTGAAAATGTTTCAAAATGAAAGTGCTGGTGTATAAAATGTTTTTATTGTGAGCAAGCGGGAAACTAGGAGAGAATCTACCTACTCAAAGGTCTTAAGTGATCTTTTCCTCCTCCTTTAGATGTTGTTGTCTTACCATTGTTTTGGTAAGAAGACCCATCATTGGTTGTGAAGTGACGAGTGTGGGACGTTTGTATAGTCATAGAAGGCAACCTATAGAATGTTTTAGCAATGTCGTTTTAGGGACTAGATCGTTTACCGAAGGCAACATTGAGGGTCATCGAGGGACTACGATCTTTTATCGAGGGTCTTTGCTAAAACGCCCATATTCGAGGGACATGACTATTTTCTGAAAGGCAACAAAGTGGGATTATCCTAAGGGTGCTACTGTGTAAGTTGTAACACCCCGGTTCTATTTATTTGGAATTATCTTAATAAGAGTTATTTTATTTGAAACCAATAAAATTATTTTATTTGGGTTAATATAAAATAAAAGGATTATTATTTATTTTATAAATAATTGTAGAAAAAAAAATAAGGATTGAAGGTTATTGGGCTATGATGTTATTGGTAAAAGAGGGGGTGCAAGTGAAGTAAAATGTTATTTGGGACTTATATGTCACTTTTGTTCACTTTCACGTAAAACTGAGATTTTGGGATTTTGGAACTCAGAGAACGTGTAAGGAAGAGAAAGGAGAAGAAGGAGAAGATTGATCGAGGAAGTTGCAGGAGCTGCAGATTATCCGAGGTAAGGGGTTGATCATTCTTTTACTATGAATAAGTTGTGATATATATTCTATATGAGTTAGGGATTTGTAGGGATGATGGATTCTTGATGCCATGGTTGTTGTGATGATGAAACATGAATGGAATTGATTGGGTTTTGATGTGGTATTGATCCTAATTGTATGCTTTAGATCATTGCTATATGATAGGAATTCGATTTTGATGGTTTTAGGATGTTTGGGGATGATTAGGAATGAGTTGGGGAGATTTTGGGAAGCATAAAAACGTGAAATATGGTGTTGCAGAGTCATCAACACGGGCCGTGTTGCACAACACGGGCACCCGTGTTGATCTTCTGTGTGATGCTCGGGTAGGTTTTTCCCAAAAATCGTTTCGGCCATAACTTTTGAACCGTAACTACGATTTAGGCGCCGTTTGATGCGTTGGAAAGCTAGTGAAATTTTCTATATGATTATGAGGAATTAAGTAGCTTTAAGAGCTTATTTTAATAAGTGATTATTGGAGAAAGTATTTATGTTTATAAGTGAATTTGGTTGTTATGTATTTTAGTGAGGTGTTTGGAGATATTTGGGATTGGAGCTCTGAAGAACGACGGACAATCGCTCAAGAGTTCGAAGCTGCAAATTTGATAAGGTAAGGGGGGCTACTACTCCACTTATATTTGCTTATGGGTTTAGATGCAATTGGTCGGGTAATTCGTAGGATAACCCCATCTTCTATGATGTTCTGAATGATCGATGACTTTAGGGTCGAATCTTGTTAGAAAAGGTTTAGATTCCCAAATTTTATGAACCAATTAGGGATTTTAGGTTCCCATGGTAGATTGGATGTTTTTGTACTGCATTGCACTGCCGTAGAAAGGTATTTTCGTGCAAAAAAAAAATATGGATATATGAGCTGCTGCAGGTGCAGGAATTTTGGGATCGCGCTCATCAACACGGGCCGTGTTGCACAACACGGGTACCCGTGTTGATCCCCTGTATTGATAAGGATAATGTGTTTTCTGGACACGTTACAACACGGGCCGTGTTGTTTAACACGGGCACCCGTGTTGATGCTGCTGTGTTGTTTTCTGAATTTTGTTTTCTGTGCATGCTGTTATGTACGGAGTGATCCTGTTTTGATGTGCAGTGTTTGATATGTTTTGCATATGCTGTTTATTGATTGCCTAGTGTTGATTGATATTTGTATCGAATAACGATTGTATGTTATGATACCAACACTATAGGGATGTTATTGCCATGCTTTAGATGATGTATCAAGCATGAATTATGATATAACTTGATATGATCGATGTTTGATAGTATGCTGAGTGATTACATGCTATCCATATCCTATTATGATTGATGTTGTTGATGTTGCATGATATGTTGATTGATGTTAATAGTATGCTGAGTGTTACATACTTTACATATCATGTTGCATTTGTTAATTCCCATTGTGTGGAATTAACAGGGTGGCCAATATACGTGTCCGCGATTTAATGGAACGTTGAGGTGGTAGCCGTGTCCGCGATATAATGGAACGGTGAGTTATCCGTGACCCGAGATTTAATGGGGCGGTAAAATGGTACCACATGCATGGGTGTGTTGCATTACATTGAATATGACATGAATGGATGATTTTTCCAATGTTGTATTTGATTGATTGTATGCATGTATTGATACTAAATTGTTAACGATGTTTGATGTTAATTACAAGCATGAAAAGTAAGATATTATGAATATATGAATTGTAAAGGTTTTTGTAATTTATAAAACATGCTAATTGTTGGGTGATGTCTATGGTTTCCTAAATTGATTGTTTTGAACGTATAATCAAATGTATAGTTGAGATGCTCACCCTTACATGTTGAATATTTCAGATTGAGGAGCTTCGTTCAGGTGCTTGGCGAAGGCTTGTTGTTTCTAGTTTATTTCAGTTTAAGTATTGTCCGGGTCATGCTCTGATAGTTGTAACTCCGGGAACGTTTGTTTGTCGAGCTGCTTTAGTCAGACTCGTTTATTTCCTTATGTTTGTTATAATATGATGTTGATATATTCCAGGTGTTAATCCCTGATGATTTTGAAAATATTATAACATTGGTTTGTTAATTAAATTATTCTGCTGTGTAAACATGTATGAGTTGCTTCTATGTTATGCATGACAGGAACTTGTTTTTATTAAAAGAGAATTGTGACATCCTCGTTAATACATGTACTCTGAAAATATGATTTTAATTATTTGCGAAATTTATTCGGGGTTTTAGAGGGTGTTACAATAGTGGTATCAGAGCATAGTCGGTCGTTGCGACCAGAGTCTTGAGTCAGTTGTGTAGCGTGACAGTTGAATATTGTCGATATGTTGTTTATCCCTTAGTGCGCGACAGGTGTGTGAAACACTGTCGGTACTTTTTGCTTTTCTAACTGTTTGTTGCAGGAGTTGACTTGAAGATAAGTGGGGAGAAGCTTTTCTTCTCGGATGCGCTTCAGTTGTGATAGGCCGGTTCAGAATGTTGCTGACGGCGATAAAGCAAATGTTGTTGAAGTTTGGATGCTTCCTGAATGCGAAGGTGATATAGATTCAAGAATTTTGGTATGCTAGTGAACTCGTAGGGGAAATTGGATTAAACTGCATATTTTTGCTGTCATCGCAGTGCGTGCTGGCCTTCACGGCGTGTACTGTGTGGTTTTGTGGAAAATGGCTAAATTATGTTTTGATCTCTAATGGTCGGAAAGTGGAACTGAACCTTAGTTGATTACCTGGAGGAATATTTTGGATACTATTAGTGTAGTAATTGGACTAATCTCCTATGGTAGCATGCCACTAAAGTCAATGTATGTTGTTATGTTCGAAGAATTGTGTTGAAAACTTGGTGTGCGAGTTATTCTGGATGGTTGTAATTTACACTATTTCATCAAGTATCATGAAGTTGTTGAAGGCGACGTTGATTGGAAGAGTGCAAAGGTCATTGAGTCGCTGTTGTTGCGAACCGGCGAGAGTATGGACTCATGAATCTGTACCGGTCAAGTTGAAAATATGGGTAAGTTTTTAGACGGTGAATTTAAGACAATTGAGAATAAAGTCTATTCCAAAGAAAATGATAAGTTGAAGGGATTAACTCGTCGGATCGTATGTCTTTAGTATAGTTGGATTAATATCAGATGATTTTCGTAGTTGGATAAAAAGAAAGGATGTGGGTGAATTTTGGAAGAAAGAGAGAAAGATGGAACTTATGTTCATCAATCTCAAATTCAGATTTTTTGTAATTTTGGAGCAGCTGTTAGTAAAAGTAGTATAACTTTTTACTCGTGATTCCGATCAAAGCGGTTGTTGACTTTTTGGAAAGCTTACGAAATTCCATATAGTTTGCACATAAGATTTGTCTTCGGAAAGTTCATGAAGAAGGAGAAAAATGCATTTTAATATTTGGGTCTGATGCTGAATTTTGGAAAATTCTGCATGCGGGAATTATGAACCAGTCCCATTGCAAAGATGATAACTTTTTGCTCGTAACTCGGATTTGAGCGATTCATGAAGTTATAGAATCTACAAGTAATTACCTTCATTATAGAATATAATTTTATGCTTGGGAGGCATGTATCAAAGGAAATAATTGTGTTGGACGTTGGGTGTTTCTTGTTGAAAAAAATTGAAAGAGTGAAGAAGGATGTAAAGTATGGATAAAGAAATTTTATTCCGATGTTGTCGTAAGATGTGTTGTAGTAGGTTGTTGGATGACGTTAGTGTTCGTATTTTCGGATAACTTTGGGATCCGTATCTTGTGTTTGGATTGTTGGATTGATGTTCTGTTTGAACCTGCAAGGAGACAAAAGTATATTTCTTTTATATGAAAATGTTTCCAAGTGTGGTAGAAGTATTCTCATAGGAAGAGACTTTGAAGTCGGTTGAGGAATTATAAACTTTTTGGACATGGGTGGTTGTTATTGCAGTTGTTGAGACGAGTTCAATCGTAAAATGTTGTTTGGAAATGAGTTGAGAGACATGTTGTTCTGCATGGAAGGATGCGAAAGTTTCAGAGGTGGATCTTATGATGATTGGTAATTGTTGGATTATGATGTTGTGAAAGATTTGAGAAAAAGTTCGGAAGGAACACTATTATAGTTCGGTAACGATGGTTTATGCTCCGTTATGGTTTTCGTCTATCTATTGGCAAATTGAGGAACTGATCACCCTTAATCTATTGTTGATAGTAGACGGAATCATAGTTGATGGATAGATGTGTTGTGTCGACTAGTATAGTGCATTCTGAAGAATATGTTGTTATTTTTGTTTCTTGTTGCTATTTAAAAGAAGTGAAATTATAAGTTTGTTTATTAAAGTGCGAGTTTGGTTGGAAGAAGATGAGTCATCTTGTTGGAATTAATTGGACCCATGTACGGTATGTGGTTGTAATGTGGTTATGTTTTTAAGACGATTTTTGAGGATTATGTTACTAAAAAGATGATAAAGTCGTAGTTATGTTTTATGACAATTGGGAATTCATGGAAGTATATGAATGTTTCATCCAAGAGTGGCAATTGGAGTAAACTTGGTAGAGTTGATACTTTATAAGTAATCGGAGTTGCGCATCTGAAGCGTGATGTGCCAGAGTATGTTGGTTTATTATAAATGTCAGTTGATTTAATAAGGATATTAATGTGGTTGTTGGTTTATGGAGAGTTGTATATAATTTTTGGATTAAGACCCGTAAGCAGATGTTATGAGAATTTTGTTTTCGTTGTTGTGATGTCAGTGTTGATTACTAAAAGGAATGGTAATATTTCAGATTGTGTTAAAGGTGATTTGGTCGGTTATGTGGATGTCACTATAAGAGTGATATGACGAGAGTAATCAAGTTGTAAGTATTTGGTTGATAATTGGAATTCGTATATTAAGGAATGAATTGGCGCGTGAGTTTGTATTAAGAATGTTGTCAAGATGATAATATGATGGTTGTATGTTCAAGTATAAGTAGTTTGCGGATGTTATTACTTCATAAGCGATGTATCAAGAGGTGTTAAGGGTGTCGATGAGCTAATATCGGGTATATCGTTATGATTAGTTGTGTATGTTTGGTGTCGATATGGTCGCTAAGTTGATCATGTGATATTGTTAAGACGAAAGACGACGTTGTGTGCCTGAGTGCAACAGTTGTTGGTTGATAATACGTTGAGTGTTTGGTATGTCCAGGATTGGTGTTGGGAGTGGTTGTGTCGATTGGATTTTCGAGGACGAAAATATCCTAAGTGGGGGAGAGTTGTAACACCCCGGTTCTATTTATTTGGAATTATCTTAATAAGAGTTATTTTATTTGAAACCAATAAAATTATTTTATTTGGGTTAATATAAAATAAAAGGATTATTATTTATTTTATAAATAATTGTAGAAAAAAAAATAAGGATTGAAGGTTATTGGGCTATGATGTTATTGGTAAAAGAGGGGGTGCAAGTGAAGTAAAATGTTATTTGGGACTTATATGTCACTTTTGTTCACTTTCACGTAAAACTGAGATTTTGGGATTTTGGAACTCAGAGAACGTGTAAGGAAGAGAAAGGAGAAGAAGGAGAAGATTGATCGAGGAAGTTGCAGGAGCTGCAGATTATCCGAGGTAAGGGGTTGATCATTCTTTTACTATGAATAAGTTGTGATATATATTCTATATGAGTTAGGGATTTGTAGGGATGATGGATTCTTGATGCCATGGTTGTTGTGATGATGAAACATGAATGGAATTGATTGGGTTTTGATGTGGTATTGATCCTAATTGTATGCTTTAGATCATTGCTATATGATAGGAATTCGATTTTGATGGTTTTAGGATGTTTGGGGATGATTAGGAATGAGTTGGGGAGATTTTGGGAAGCATAAAAACGTGAAATATGGTGTTGCAGAGTCATCAACACGGGCCGTGTTGCACAACACGGGCACCCGTGTTGATCTTCTGTGTGATGCTCGGGTAGGTTTTTCCCAAAAATCGTTTCGGCCATAACTTTTGAACCGTAACTACGATTTAGGCGCCGTTTGATGCGTTGGAAAGCTAGTGAAATTTTCTATATGATTATGAGGAATTAAGTAGCTTTAAGAGCTTATTTTAATAAGTGATTATTGGAGAAAGTATTTATGTTTATAAGTGAATTTGGTTGTTATGTATTTTAGTGAGGTGTTTGGAGATATTTGGGATTGGAGCTCTGAAGAACGACGGACAATCGCTCAAGAGTTCGAAGCTGCAAATTTGATAAGGTAAGGGGGGCTACTACTCCACTTATATTTGCTTATGGGTTTAGATGCAATTGGTCGGGTAATTCGTAGGATAACCCCATCTTCTATGATGTTCTGAATGATCGATGACTTTAGGGTCGAATCTTGTTAGAAAAGGTTTAGGTTCCCAAATTTTATGAACCAATTAGGGATTTTAGGTTCCCATGGTAGATTGGATGTTTTTGTACTGCATTGCACTGCCGTAGAAAGGTATTTTCGTGCAAAAAAAAATATGGATATATGAGCTGCTGCAGGTGCAGGAATTTTGGGATCGCGCTCATCAACACGGGCCGTGTTGCACAACACGGGTACCCGTGTTGATCCCCTGTATTGATAAGGATAATGTGTTTTCTGGACACGTTACAACACGGGCCGTGTTGTTTAACACGGGCACCCGTGTTGATGCTGCTGTGTTGTTTTCTGAATTTTGTTTTCTGTGCATGCTGTTATGTACGGAGTGATCCTGTTTTGATGTGCAGTGTTTGATATGTTTTGCATATGCTGTTTATTGATTGCCTAGTGTTGATTGATATTTGTATCGAATAACGATTGTATGTTATGATACCAACACTATAGGGATGTTATTGCCATGCTTTAGATGATGTATCAAGCATGAATTATGATATAACTTGATATGATCGATGTTTGATAGTATGCTGAGTGATTACATGCTATCCATATCCTGTTATGATTGATGTTGTTGATGTTGCATGATATGTTGATTGATGTTAATAGTATGCTGAGTGTTACATACTTTACATATCATGTTGCATTTGTTAATTCCCATTGTGTGGAATTAACAGGGTGGCCAATATACGTGTCCGCGATTTAATGGAACGTTGAGGTGGTAGCCGTGTCCGCGATATAATGGAACGGTGAGTTATCCGTGACCCGAGATTTAATGGGGCGGTAAAATGGTACCACATGCATGGGTGTGTTGCATTACATTGAATATGACATGAATGGATGATTTTTCCAATGTTGTATTTGATTGATTGTATGCATGTATTGATACTAAATTGTTAACGATGTTTGATGTTAATTACAAGCATGAAAAGTAAGATATTATGAATATATGAATTGTAAAGGTTTTTGTAATTTATAAAACATGCTAATTGTTGGGTGATGTCTATGGTTTCCTAAATTGATTGTTTTGAACGTATAATCAAATGTATAGTTGAGATGCTCACCCTTACATGTTGAATATTTCAGATTGAGGAGCTTCGTTCAGGTGCTTGGCGAAGGCTTGTTGTTTCTAGTTTATTTCAGTTTAAGTATTGTCCGGGTCATGCTCTGATAGTTGTAACTCCGGGAACGTTTGTTTGTCGAGCTGCTTTAGTCAGACTCGTTTATTTCCTTATGTTTGTTATAATATGATGTTGATATATTCCAGGTGTTAATCCCTGATGATTTTGAAAATATTATAACATTGGTTTGTTAATTAAATTATTCTGCTGTGTAAACATGTATGAGTTGCTTCTATGTTATGCATGACAGGAACTTGTTTTTATTAAAAGAGAATTGTGACATCCTCGTTAATACATGTACTCTGAAAATATGATTTTAATTATTTGCGAAATTTATTCGGGGTTTTAGAGGGTGTTACAATAGTGGTATCAGAGCATAGTCGGTCGTTGCGACCAGAGTCTTGAGTCAGTTGTGTAGCGTGACAGTTGAATATTGTCGATATGTTGTTTATCCCTTAGTGCGCGACAGGTGTGTGAAACACTGTCGGTACTTTTTGCTTTTCTAACTGTTTGTTGCAGGAGTTGACTTGAAGATAAGTGGGGAGAAGCTTTTCTTCTCGGATGCGCTTCAGTTGTGATAGGCCGGTTCAGAATGTTGCTGACGGCGATAAAGCAAATGTTGTTGAAGTTTGGATGCTTCCTGAATGCGAAGGTGATATAGATTCAAGAATTTTGGTATGCTAGTGAACTCGTAGGGGAAATTGGATTAAACTGCATATTTTTGCTGTCATCGCAGTGCGTGCTGGCCTTCACGGCGTGTACTGTGTGGTTTTGTGGAAAATGGCTAAATTATGTTTTGATCTCTAATGGTCGGAAAGTGGAACTGAACCTTAGTTGATTACCTGGAGGAATATTTTGGATACTATTAGTGTAGTAATTGGACTAATCTCCTATGGTAGCATGCCACTAAAGTCAATGTATGTTGTTATGTTCGAAGAATTGTGTTGAAAACTTGGTGTGCGAGTTATTCTGGATGGTTGTAATTTACACTATTTCATCAAGTATCATGAAGTTGTTGAAGGCGACGTTGATTGGAAGAGTGCAAAGGTCATTGAGTCGCTGTTGTTGCGAACCGGCGAGAGTATGGACTCATGAATCTGTACCGGTCAAGTTGAAAATATGGGTAAGTTTTTAGACGGTGAATTTAAGACAATTGAGAATAAAGTCTATTCCAAAGAAAATGATAAGTTGAAGGGATTAACTCGTCGGATCGTATGTCTTTAGTATAGTTGGATTAATATCAGATGATTTTCGTAGTTGGATAAAAAGAAAGGATGTGGGTGAATTTTGGAAGAAAGAGAGAAAGATGGAACTTATGTTCATCAATCTCAAATTCAGATTTTTTGTAATTTTGGAGCAGCTGTTAGTAAAAGTAGTATAACTTTTTACTCGTGATTCCGATCAAAGCGGTTGTTGACTTTTTGGAAAGCTTACGAAATTCCATATAGTTTGCACATAAGATTTGTCTTCGGAAAGTTCATGAAGAAGGAGAAAAATGCATTTTAATATTTGGGTCTGATGCTGAATTTTGGAAAATTCTGCATGCGGGAATTATGAACCAGTCCCATTGCAAAGATGATAACTTTTTGCTCGTAACTCGGATTTGAGCGATTCATGAAGTTATAGAATCTACAAGTAATTACCTTCATTATAGAATATAATTTTATGCTTGGGAGGCATGTATCAAAGGAAATAATTGTGTTGGACGTTGGGTGTTTCTTGTTGAAAAAAATTGAAAGAGTGAAGAAGGATGTAAAGTATGGATAAAGAAATTTTATTCCGATGTTGTCGTAAGATGTGTTGTAGTAGGTTGTTGGATGACGTTAGTGTTCGTATTTTCGGATAACTTTGGGATCCGTATCTTGTGTTTGGATTGTTGGATTGATGTTCTGTTTGAACCTGCAAGGAGACAAAAGTATATTTCTTTTATATGAAAATGTTTCCAAGTGTGGTAGAAGTATTCTCATAGGAAGAGACTTTGAAGTCGGTTGAGGAATTATAAACTTTTTGGACATGGGTGGTTGTTATTGCAGTTGTTGAGACGAGTTCAATCGTAAAATGTTGTTTGGAAATGAGTTGAGAGACATGTTGTTCTGCATGGAAGGATGCGAAAGTTTCAGAGGTGGATCTTATGATGATTGGTAATTGTTGGATTATGATGTTGTGAAAGATTTGAGAAAAAGTTCGGAAGGAACACTATTATAGTTCGGTAACGATGGTTTATGCTCCGTTATGGTTTTCGTCTATCTATTGGCAAATTGAGGAACTGATCACCCTTAATCTATTGTTGATAGTAGACGGAATCATAGTTGATGGATAGATGTGTTGTGTCGACTAGTATAGTGCATTCTGAAGAATATGTTGTTATTTTTGTTTCTTGTTGCTATTTAAAAGAAGTGAAATTATAAGTTTGTTTATTAAAGTGCGAGTTTGGTTGGAAGAAGATGAGTCATCTTGTTGGAATTAATTGGACCCATGTACGGTATGTGGTTGTAATGTGGTTATGTTTTTAAGACGATTTTTGAGGATTATGTTACTAAAAAGATGATAAAGTCGTAGTTATGTTTTATGACAATTGGGAATTCATGGAAGTATATGAATGTTTCATCCAAGAGTGGCAATTGGAGTAAACTTGGTAGAGTTGATACTTTATAAGTAATCGGAGTTGCGCATCTGAAGCGTGATGTGCCAGAGTATGTTGGTTTATTATAAATGTCAGTTGATTTAATAAGGATATTAATGTGGTTGTTGGTTTATGGAGAGTTGTATATAATTTTTGGATTAAGACCCGTAAGCAGATGTTATGAGAATTTTGTTTTCGTTGTTGTGATGTCAGTGTTGATTACTAAAAGGAATGGTAATATTTCAGATTGTGTTAAAGGTGATTTGGTCGGTTATGTGGATGTCACTATAAGAGTGATATGACGAGAGTAATCAAGTTGTAAGTATTTGGTTGATAATTGGAATTCGTATATTAAGGAATGAATTGGCGCGTGAGTTTGTATTAAGAATGTTATCAAGATGATAATATGATGGTTGTATGTTCAAGTATAAGTAGTTTGCGGATGTTATTACTTCATAAGCGATGTATCAAGAGGTGTTAAGGGTGTCGATGAGCTAATATCGGGTATATCGTTATGATTAGTTGTGTATGTTTGGTGTCGATATGGTCGCTAAGTTGATCATGTGATATTGTTAAGACGAAAGACGACGTTGTGTGCCTGAGTGCAACAGTTGTTGGTTGATAATACGTTGAGTGTTTGGTATGTCCAGGATTGGTGTTGGGAGTGGTTGTGTCGATTGGATTTTCGAGGACGAAAATATCCTAAGTGGGGGAGAGTTGTAACACCCCGGTTCTATTTATTTGGAATTATCTTAATAAGAGTTATTTTATTTGAAACCAATAAAATTATTTTATTTGGGTTAATATAAAATAAAAGGATTATTATTTATTTTATAAATAATTGTAGAAAAAAAAATAAGGATTGAAGGTTATTGGGCTATGATGTTATTGGTAAAAGAGGGGGTGCAAGTGAAGTAAAATGTTATTTGGGACTTATATGTCACTTTTGTTCACTTTCACGTAAAACTGAGATTTTGGGATTTTGGAACTCAGAGAACGTGTAAGGAAGAGAAAGGAGAAGAAGGAGAAGATTGATCGAGGAAGTTGCAGGAGCTGCAGATTATCCGAGGTAAGGGGTTGATCATTCTTTTACTATGAATAAGTTGTGATATATATTCTATATGAGTTAGGGATTTGTAGGGATGATGGATTCTTGATGCCATGGTTGTTGTGATGATGAAACATGAATGGAATTGATTGGGTTTTGATGTGGTATTGATCCTAATTGTATGCTTTAGATCATTGCTATATGATAGGAATTCGATTTTGATGGTTTTAGGATGTTTGGGGATGATTAGGAATGAGTTGGGGAGATTTTGGGAAGCATAAAAACGTGAAATATGGTGTTGCAGAGTCATCAACACGGGCCGTGTTGCACAACACGGGCACCCGTGTTGATCTTCTGTGTGATGCTCGGGTAGGTTTTTCCCAAAAATCGTTTCGGCCATAACTTTTGAACCGTAACTACGATTTAGGCGCCGTTTGATGCGTTGGAAAGCTAGTGAAATTTTCTATATGATTATGAGGAATTAAGTAGCTTTAAGAGCTTATTTTAATAAGTGATTATTGGAGAAAGTATTTATGTTTATAAGTGAATTTGGTTGTTATGTATTTTAGTGAGGTGTTTGGAGATATTTGGGATTGGAGCTCTGAAGAACGACGGACAATCGCTCAAGAGTTCGAAGCTGCAAATTTGATAAGGTAAGGGGGGCTACTACTCCACTTATATTTGCTTATGGGTTTAGATGCAATTGGTCGGGTAATTCGTAGGATAACCCCATCTTCTATGATGTTCTGAATGATCGATGACTTTAGGGTCGAATCTTGTTAGAAAAGGTTTAGGTTCCCAAATTTTATGAACCAATTAGGGATTTTAGGTTCCCATGGTAGATTGGATGTTTTTGTACTGCATTGCACTGCCGTAGAAAGGTATTTTCGTGCAAAAAAAAAATATGGATATATGAGCTGCTGCAGGTGCAGGAATTTTGGGATCGCGCTCATCAACACGGGCCGTGTTGCACAACACGGGTACCCGTGTTGATCCCCTGTATTGATAAGGATAATGTGTTTTCTGGACACGTTACAACACGGGCCGTGTTGTTTAACACGGGCACCCGTGTTGATGCTGCTGTGTTGTTTTCTGAATTTTGTTTTCTGTGCATGCTGTTATGTACGGAGTGATCCTGTTTTGATGTGCAGTGTTTGATATGTTTTGCATATGCTGTTTATTGATTGCCTAGTGTTGATTGATATTTGTATCGAATAACGATTGTATGTTATGATACCAACACTATAGGGATGTTATTGCCATGCTTTAGATGATGTATCAAGCATGAATTATGATATAACTTGATATGATCGATGTTTGATAGTATGCTGAGTGATTACATGCTATCCATATCCTGTTATGATTGATGTTGTTGATGTTGCATGATATGTTGATTGATGTTAATAGTATGCTGAGTGTTACATACTTTACATATCATGTTGCATTTGTTAATTCCCATTGTGTGGAATTAACAGGGTGGCCAATATACGTGTCCGCGATTTAATGGAACGTTGAGGTGGTAGCCGTGTCCGCGATATAATGGAACGGTGAGTTATCCGTGACCCGAGATTTAATGGGGCGGTAAAATGGTACCACATGCATGGGTGTGTTGCATTACATTGAATATGACATGAATGGATGATTTTTCCAATGTTGTATTTGATTGATTGTATGCATGTATTGATACTAAATTGTTAACGATGTTTGATGTTAATTACAAGCATGAAAAGTAAGATATTATGAATATATGAATTGTAAAGGTTTTTGTAATTTATAAAACATGCTAATTGTTGGGTGATGTCTATGGTTTCCTAAATTGATTGTTTTGAACGTATAATCAAATGTATAGTTGAGATGCTCACCCTTACATGTTGAATATTTCAGATTGAGGAGCTTCGTTCAGGTGCTTGGCGAAGGCTTGTTGTTTCTAGTTTATTTCAGTTTAAGTATTGTCCGGGTCATGCTCTGATAGTTGTAACTCCGGGAACGTTTGTTTGTCGAGCTGCTTTAGTCAGACTCGTTTATTTCCTTATGTTTGTTATAATATGATGTTGATATATTCCAGGTGTTAATCCCTGATGATTTTGAAAATATTATAACATTGGTTTGTTAATTAAATTATTCTGCTGTGTAAACATGTATGAGTTGCTTCTATGTTATGCATGACAGGAACTTGTTTTTATTAAAAGAGAATTGTGACATCCTCGTTAATACATGTACTCTGAAAATATGATTTTAATTATTTGCGAAATTTATATTCGGGGTTTTAGAGGGTGTTACATAAGTGTGTTCTATTTACATGCATTTAGTCTTGATTAGAGTTACCTATTTGTTGATTTCATATCTTGCCATAAACACCCTAATTACTAGAATTTATATTTGAAAAGTGATAAATTGAAAAAATATAAAGTCCTACGCTATTAAAATATTTAGGAATGGGGGTACAAATTTACAAATGGGGGGTTGCAAGAATTTAAATCTTATTTAACTATTACAACCATATTGAAATGTACAATGTAAGAAAGAAAAGGACTTGTTTTGAAAATGGTTTTTTGTCTTAATGAATTAAGAAAACAAAATAAATTAATTAATGAAGAGAAAATATTTTTATGTCTTTTTTTTATATTAATAAAAAGGGTATTAATATTAAAAATGATAAAAAGGGAAATAATGAGAGATAGAATTAGCATGCTGCTGAAAGCAAAACAAAGGGATCAGAAGTTTTGATGTCGGGCGCGTTGTGGTTCAGAAAGAAGCGTCAGAAGTTCTGGATTGATACACTCTGATATCCTGCAAGAAACGTTAGAGGAAAGATACATAAGTTCTGGGTTGCTATGTGCTAAACTTCTGAGTGTTAGAACAGTGAGAAATTCGTAAAAGTTTCGTGTTATTAAAATAGTGAAGAGAACTAAGAAGTTCAGTATGTGCTAAGACAATGAGTTAACATCAAAAGTTCAGTGTGTGTTAACAGCGAGTGAAAATCAGAAATCCAGTGTGTTTGAACAGTGAGAAAATCATAGAAGTTCTGTGTGTTAAAAAAATGAAGAGAACTCAAAAGTTCTGTGTTGTGCTAAAACCGTGAATGAAAATCATAAGTTTTGTGCTACATTTCAACTCTTTCCTCATATTAATCATCACATCGGCAATTTATTCAGTTCTTAACAAACAGCAAATTAGAAGGATAAAAGCACAACGGTTTATAGAAGTTCTAATCCTAATTTTGAGCCTAACCTTAATCAAGAAGTTATGATCCATAG
>CATIWC010003088.1:0-53228 GCA_948472305.1 Vicia faba
AAAAGTTTAGGTTACTTCATCACTAAGATACTAAGTTAAAAAAAACTATTAACTTATGACATATATTTCGTATACGTTCAAAATAATCGAAATTGTATATTAAGGTCAAATTGTAAATTTATTCACCATATTCACATTGTATTATGGTATAATACATGTAAACAATTTCAATATTATTCTTCTTATCCATCACCAAATTTTAGGTTACTTCATCACAAAGAAACTTAGTTGAAAGAGACCAAATTAACTATATATATTTCATATACGTTCGTAATAATTAAAACTATATAATGAGGCTAGATAGTATATTTATTCACCATATTAACATTGTATTATGTTATAATAGATGTAAACAATTTCAATATTATTCTTCTTATCCATCACCAAATTTTAGGTTACTTCATCACTAAGAAACTAAGTTAAAAGATTATAAATTTATGACATATATTTCATATACGTTCATAATAATTAAAACTATATAATTAGGTTAGATAGTAAATTTATTCACCATATTCACATTGTATTATGGTATAATAGATGTAAATAATATCGATATTATTCTTCTTATCCATCACCAAATTTTAGGTTACTTCATCACTAAGAAACTATGTTAAAAACACTATTAATTAATGACATATATTTCATATACCTTCGTAATAATTAAAACTATAAATGAGGTTAGATAGTAAATTTACTCACCATATTCACATTGTATTATGGTATAATAGATGTAAAAAATTTCAATATTATTCTTCTTATCCATCACCAAATTTTAGGTTACTTCATCACTAAGAAACTAAGTTAAAAGACTATTAATTAATGATATATATTTCATATACATTTGTAATAATTAAAACTATATAATGAGGCTAGATAATATATTTATTCACCATATTCACATTTGTATTAAAGTATAATAGACGTAAATAATTTAAATATTATTATTCTTATCCTTTACCAAATTTTAGGTTACTTCATCAATAAGAAACTAAGTTAAAAGACTATAGTAAATGACATATATTTCATATACGTTCATAATAATTAAAACTATATAATGAGGTTAGATAGTAAATTTATACACCATATACACATTATATTATGGTATAATAGATGTAAACAATTTTAATATTATTCTTCTTATCCATCTCCAAATTTTAGGTTACTTCATCACTAAGAAACTAAGTTAAAAGACTATTAATTAATGACATATATTTCATATACGTTCATAATAATTAAAACTATATAATGAGGATAGATAGTATATTTATTCACCATATTAACATTGTATTATGGTATAATATAATGTAAACAATTTCAATATTATTCTTCTTATCCATCACCAAATTTTAGCATCACTAAGAAACTAAGTTAAAAGACTATTAATCAATGACATATATTTCATATACGCTCGTAATAGTTAAAACTATATAATGAGGTTAGATAGTAAATTTATTAACCATATTCACATTGTATTATGGTATAATACAAGTAAACAATTTGAATATTATTCTTCTTATCCATTACCAAATTTTAGGTTACTTCATCACTAAGAAACTAAGTTGAAAGACACCTAATTAACTATATATATTTCATATACGTTCGTAATAATTAAAACTATATAATGAGGCTAGATAGTATATTTATTCACCATATTCACATTGTATTATGTTATGATAGATGTAAACAATTTCAATATTATTCTTCTTATCCATCACCAAATTTTAGGTTACTTCATCACTAAGAAACTAAGTTAAAAGATTATTAATTTATGACATATATTTCATATACGTTCATAATAATTAAAACTATATAATTAGGTTAGATAATAAATTTGTTCACCATATTCACATTGTATTATGGTATAATAGATGTAAACAATATCAATATTATTCTTCTTATCCATCACCAAATTTTAGGTTACTTCATCACTAAGAAACTAAGTTAAAAGACTATTAATTAATGACATATATTTCATATACATTCGTAATAATTAAAACTATATAATGTGGCTAGATAGTATATTTATTCACCGTATTCACATTGTATTATGGTATAATACATGTAAACAATTTCAATATTATTCTTCTTATCCATCACTAAATTTTAGGTTACTTCATCACTAAGAAACTAAGTTAAAAGACTATAGTAAATCACATATATTCCATATACGTTCGTAATAATTAAAACTATATAATGAGGTTAAATAGTAAATTTTATTTACCATATTCATATTATATTATGGTATAATAGATGTAAAAAATTCAATATTATTCTTCTTATCCATCACCAAATTTTAGGTTACTTCATCACTAAGAAACTAAGTTAAAAGACTATAAATTAATGACATTTATTTCATATACGTTCGTAATACTTAAAACTATATAATGAGGCTAGATAGTATATTTATTCACCATATTCACATTGTATTACGGTATAACAGATGTAAACAATTTCAATATTATTATTCTTATCCATTACCAAATTTTAGGTTACTTCATCACTAAGAAACTAAGTTAAAAGACTATTAATTAATGACATATATTTCATATACGTTCGTAATAATTAAAACTATATAATGAGGCTAGATAGTATATTTATTCACCATATTCAAATTGTATTATGGTATAATACATGTAAATAATTTCAATATTATTCTTCTTATCCATCACCAAATTTTAGGTTACTTCATCCCTAAGAAACTAAGTTAAAATACTATTAATTTAGGACTTATATTTCATATACGTTCATAATAATTAAAACTATCTAATGAGGTTAGATAGTAAATTTATTCACCATATTCACATTGTATTTATGGTATAATAGATGTAAACAATTTCGATATTATTCTTCTTATCCATCACCAAATTTTAGGTTACTTAATCACTAAGAAACTAAGTCAAAAGACTATTAGTTAATGACATATATTTTATATATATTCGTAATAACTAAAACTACATAATGAGGTTAGATAGTAAATTTATTCAGCATATTCACATTGTATTATGGTTAAATACATGTAAACAATTTCAATGTTATTCTTCTTATCCATCACCAAAGTTTAGGTTACTTCATCACTAAGAAACTAAGTTAAAAAAACTATTAACTTATGACATATATTTCGTATACGTTTAAAATAATCGAAATTGTATATTGAGGTTAAATGGTAAATTTATTCACCATATTCCCATTGTATTATGGTATAATACATGTAAACAATTTCAATATTATTCTTCTTATCCATCACCAAATTTTAGGTTACTTCATCACAAATAAACTAAGTTGAAAGACACCAAATTAACTATATATATTTCATATACGTTCGTAATAATTAAAACTATATAATGAGGCTAGATAGTATATTTATTCACCATATTAACATTGTATTATGTTATAATAGAGGTAAACAATTTCAATATTATTCTTCTTATCCATCACCAAATTTTAGGTTACTTCATCACTAAGAAACTAAGTTAAAAGATTATAAATTTATGACATATATTTCATATACGTTCATAATAATTAAAACTATATAATTAGGTTAGATAGTAAATTTATTCACCATATTTACATTGTATTATGGTATAATAGATGTAAACAATATCGATATTATTCTTCTTATCCATCACCAAATTTTAGGTTACTTCATCACTAAGAAACTAAGTTAAAAAAAACTATTAACTTATGACATATATTTCGTATACGTTCAAAATAATTGAAATTGTAAATTGAGGTTAAATGGTAAATTTATTCACCATATTCACATTGTATTATGGTATAATACATGTAAGCAATTTCAATATTATTCTTCTTATCCATCACTAAATTTTAGGTTACTTCATCACAAAGAAACTAAGTTGAAAGACACCAAATTAACTATATATATTTCATATACATTCGTAATAATTAAAACTATATAATGAGGCTAGATAGTATATTTATTCACCATATTAAACATTGTATTATGTTATAATAGATGTAAACAATTTCAATATTATTCTTCTTATCCATCACCAAATTTTAGGTTACTTCATCACTAAGAAACTAAGTTAAAAGATTATAAATTTATGACATATATTTCATATACGTTCATAATAATTAAAACTATATAATTTGGTTAGATAGTAAATTTATTCACCATATTCACATTGTATTATGGTATAATAGATGTAAACAATATCGATATTATTCTTCTTATCCATCACCAAATTTTAGGTTACTTCATCACTAAGAAACTATGTTAAAAGACTATTAATTAATGACATATATTTCATATACCTTCGTAATAATTAAAACTATATAATGAGGTTAGATAGGTAAATTTATTCACCATATTCACATTGTATTATGGTATAATACATGTTAAAAATTTCAATATTATTCTTCTTATCCATCACCAAATTTTAGGTTACTTCATCACTAAGAAACTAAGTTAAAACATTATTAATTTATGACATATATTTCATATACGTTCATAATAATTAAAACTATATAATGAGGCTAGAAAGTATATTTCTTCACCATATTCACATTGTATTACGGTATAATAGACGTAAACAATTTCAATATTATTATTCTTATCCATTACCAAATTTTTAGGTTACTTCATCACTAAGAAACTAAGTTAAAAGACTATTAATTAATGTCATATATTTCATATACGTTCGTGATAATTAAAAACTATATAATGAGGCTTGATAGTATATTTATTCACCATATTCACATTGTATTATGGTATAATAGATGAAAACAATTTCAATATTATTCTTCTTATCCATCACCAAATTTTAGGTTACTTCATCACTAAGAAACTAAGTTAAAAGACTATTAATTAATGATATATATTTCATATACATTTGTAATAATTAAACCTATATAATGAGGCTAGATAGTATATTTATTCACCATATTCACATTGTATTACGGTATAATAGACGTAAACAATTTCAATATTATTATTCTTATCCATTACAAAATTTTAGGTTACTTCATCACTAAGAAACTAAGTTAAAAGACTATAGTAAATGACATATATTTCATATACGTTCGTAATAATTAAAACTATATAATGAGGTTAGATAGTAAATTTATTCACCATATTCACATTATATTATGGTATAATAGATGTAAACAATTTCAATATTATTATTCTTATCCATCACCAAATTTTAGGTTACTTCATCACTAAGAAACTAAGTTGAAAGACACCAAATTAACTATATATATTTCATATACGTTCGTAATAATTAAAACAATATAATGAGGCTAGATAGTATATTTATTCACCATATTAACATTGTATTTATGTTATAATAGATGTAAACAATTTCAATAATATTCTTCTTATCCATCACCAAATTTTAGGTTACTTCATAACTAAGAAACTAAGTTAAAAGATTATTAATTTATGACATATATTTCATATACGTTCATAATAATTAAAACTATATAATTAGGTTAGATAGTAAATTTATTCACCATATTTACATTGTATTATGGTATAATAGATGTAAACAATATCGATATTCTTCTTCTTATCCATCACCAAATTTTAGGTTAATTCATCACTAAGAAACTAAGTTAAAAGACTATTAATTAATGACATATATTTCATATACGTTCGTAATAATTAAAACTATATAATGAGGTTAGATATTATATTTTATTCACCATATTCACATTGTATTATGGTATAATACATGTAAAGAATTTCAATATTATTCTTCTTATTCATCACCAAATTTTAGGTTACTTCATCACTAAGAAACTAAGTTAAAAGATTATAAATTTAAGACATATATTTAATATACGTTCATAATAATTAAAACTATATAATTAGGGTAGATAGTAAATTTATTAACCATATTCACATTGTATTATGGTATAATAGATGTAAACAATATCGATATTATTCTTCTTATCCATCACCAAATTTTAGGTTTACTTCATCACTAAGAAACTAAGTTAAAAGACTATTAATTAATGACATATATTTCATATACGTTCGTATTAATTAAAACTATATAATGAGGTTAGATAGGAAATTTATTCACCATATTCACATTGTATTATGGTATAATACATGTAAACAATTTCAATATTATTCTTCTTATCCATCACCAAATTTAGGTTACTTCATCACTAAGAAACTAAGTTAAAAGACTACAGTTAATGACATATATTTCATATACGTTCGTAATAATTAAAACTATATAATGAGGTTAGATAGGAAATTTATTCACCATATTCACATTGTATTATGGTATAATAGATGTAAAAATTTCAATATTATTCTTCTTATCCATCACCAAATTTTAGGTTACTTCATCACTAAGAAACAAAGTTAAAAGACTATTAATTTATGACTTATATTTCATATACGTTCATAATAATTAAAACTATATAATGAGGTTAGATAGTAAATTTATTCACCATATTCACATTGTATTATTGTATAATAGATGTAAACAATTTCGATATTATTCTTCTTATCCATCACCAAATTTTCGGTTACTTCATCACTAAGAAACTAAGTCAAAAGACTATTAGTTAATGACATATATTTTATATATATTCGTAATAACTAAAACTACATAATGAGGTTAGATAGTAAATTTATTCAGCATATTCACATTGTATTATGGTTAAATACATGTAAACAATTTCAATGTTATTCTTCTTATCGATCACCAAAGTTTAAGTTACTTCATCACTAAGAAACTAAGTTAAAAAAACTATTAACTTATGACATATATTTCGTATACATTAAAAATAATTGAAATTGTATATTGAGGTTAAATTGTAAATTTATTAAACATATTCACATTGTATTATGGTATAATAGATGTAAACAATATCGATATTATTCTTCTTATCCATCACCAAATTTTAGGTTACTTCATCACTAAGAAACTAAGTTAAAAGACTATTAATTTATGACTTATATTTCATATACGTTGATAACAATTAAAACTACATAACGAGGTTAGATAGTAAATTTATTCACCATATTCACATTGTATTATGGTATAATAGATGTAAACAATTTCAATATTATTCTTCTTATCCATCATCAAATTTTAGGTTACTTCATCACTAAGAAACTAAGTTAAAAGACTACAGTTAATGACATATATTTCATATACGTTCGTAATAATTAAAACTATATAATGAGGTTAGATAGTAAATTTATTCACCATATTCACATTATATTATGGTATAATAGATGTAAACAATTTCAATATTATTCTTCTTATCCATCACATAATTTTAGGTCACTTCATCACTAAGAAACTAAGTTAAAAGACTATTAATTAATAACATATATTTTCATATACGTTCGTAATAATTAAAACTATATAATGAGGCTAGATAGTATATTTATTAACCATATTCACATTGTATTATGGTATAATAGATGTAAACAATTTCAATATTATTCTTCTTATCCATCACCAAATTTTAGGTTACTTTATCACTAAGAAACTAAGTTAAAAGACTATTAATTAATGATATATATTTCATATAAATTTGTATTAACTAAAACTATATAATGAGGCTAGATAGTATATTTATTCACCATATTCACATTGTCTTACGGTATAATAGACGTAAACAATTTCAATATTATTATTCTTGTCCATCATCAAAATTTAGGTTACTTCATCACTAAGAAACTAAGTTAAAAGATTATTAATTTATGACATATACTTCATATACGTTTATAATAATTAAAACTATCTAATTAGGTTAGATAATAAATTTATTCACCATATTCACATTGTATTATGGTATAATAGATGTAAACAATATCGATATTATTCTTCTTATCCATCACCAAATTTTAGGTTACTTCATCACTAAGAAATTAAGTTAAAAGACTATTAATTAATGACATATATTTCATATACGTTCGTAATAATTAAAACTATATAATGAGGTTAGATAGTATATTTATTCACCATACTCACATTGTATTATGGTATAATACATGTAAACAATTTCAATATTATTCATCTTATCCATCACCAAATTTTAGGTTACTTTATCACTAAGAAACTAAGTTAAAAGACTATTAATTTATGACTTATATTTCATATACGTTCATAATAATTAAAACTATATAATGAGGTTAGATAGTAAATTTATTCACCATATTCAGATTGTATTATTGTATAATAGATGTATACAATTTCGATATTATTCTTCTTATCCATCACCAAATTTTAGGTTACTTCATCACTAAGAAACTAAGTCAAAAGACTATTAGTTAATGACATATATTTTATATATATTCGTAATAACTAAAACTCCATAATGAGGTTAGATAGTAAATTTATTCAGCATATTCACATTGTATTATGGTTAAATACATCTAAACAATTTCAATGTTATTCTTCTTATCGATCACCAAAGTTTAGGTTAGTTCATCACTAAGAAACTAAGTTAAAAAAACTATTAACTTATGACATATATTTCGTATACGTTAAAAATAATTGAAATTGTATATTGAGGATAAATGGTAAATTTATTCAACATATTCACAGTGTATTATGGTATAATACATGTAAACAATTTCAATATTATTCTTCTTAGCCATCACCAAATTTTAGGTTACTTCATCACTAAGAAACTAAGTTGAAAGACACCAAATTAACTATATGTATTTCATATACGTTCGTAATAATTAAAACAATATATTGAGGCTAGATAGTATATTTATTCACCATATTAACATTGTATTTTGTTAAAATAGATGTAAACAATTTCAATATTCTACTTCTTATCCATCACTAAATTTTAGGTTACTTCATCACTAAGAAACTAAGTTAAAAGATTATTAATTTATGACATATATTTCATATACATTCATAATAATTAAAACTATATAATTAGGTTAGATAGTAAATTTATTCACCATATTCACATTGTATTACGGTATAATAGATGTAAACAATATCGACATTCTTCTTCTTATCCATCACCAAATTTTAGGTTAATTCATCACTAAGAAACTAAGTTAAAAGACTATTAATTAATGACATATATTTCAATATACGTTCGTAATAATTAAAACTATATAATGAGGTTAGATATTATATTTATTCACCATATTCACATTGTATTATGGTATAATACATGTAAACAATTTCAATATTATTCTTCTTATCCATCACCAAATTTTTGGTTACTTCATCACTAAGAAACTAAGTTAAAAGATTATAAATTTATGACATATATTTAATATACGTTCATAATAATTAAAACTATATAATTAGGGTAGATAGTAAATTTATTAACCATATTCACATTGTATTATGGTATAATAGATGTAAACAATATCGATATTATTCTTCTTATCCATCACCAAATTTTAGGTTACTTCATCACTAAGAAACTAAGTTAAAAGACTATTAATTAATGACATATATTTCATATACGTTCGTATTAATTAAAACTATATAATGAGGTTAGATAGTAAATTTATTCACCATATTCACATTGTATTATGGTATAATACATGTAAACAATTTCAATATTATTCTTCTTATCCATCACCAAATTTTAGGTTAGTTCATCACTAAGAAACTAAGTTAAAAGGACTATTAATTTATGACTTATATTTCATATACGTTCATAATAATTAAAACAATATAATTAGGATAGATAGTAAATTTATTAACTATATTCACATTGTATTATGGTATAATAGATGTAAACAATTTCAATATTCTTCTTCTTATACATCACAAAATTTTAGGTTACTTCATCACTAAGAAACTAAGTTAAAAGACTAAAGTTAATGACATACATTTCATATACGTTCGTAATAATTAAAACTATATAATGAGGTTATATAGTAAATTTATTCACCATATTCACATTATATTATGGTATAATAGATGTAAACAATTTCAATATTATTCTTCTTATCCATCACCAAATTTTAGGTTACTTCATCACTAAGAAACTAAGTCAAAAGACTCTTAATTTATGACTTATATTTCATATACGTTCATAATAAATAAAACTATATAATGAGGTTAGATAGTAAATTTATTCACCATATTCAGATTGTATTATTGTACAATAGATGTATACAATTTCGATATTATTCTTCTTATCCATCACCAAATTTTAGGTTACTTCATCACTAAGAAACTAAGTCAAAAGACTATTAGTTAATGACATATATTTTACATATATTCGTAATAACTAAAACTACATAATGAGGTTAGATAGTAAATTTATTCAGCATATTCACATTGTATTATGGTTAAATACATGTAAACAATTTCAATGTTATTCTTCTTATCGATCACCAAAGTTTAGGTTACTTCATCACTAAGAAACTAAGTTAAAAATCTATTAACTTATGACATATATTTCGTATACGTTAAAAATAATTGAAATTGTATATTGAGTTTAAATGGTAAATTTATTCACCATATTCACATTGTATTATGGTATAATACATGTAAACAATTTCAATATTATTCTTCTTATCCATCAACAAATTTTAGGTTACTTCATCACTAAGAAACTAAGTTAAAAGATTATTAATTTATGACATATATTTCATATACGTTCATAATAATTAAACCTATATAATTAGGTTAGATAGTAAATTTATTAAACATATTCACATTGTATTATGGTATAATAGATGTAAACAATATCGATATTATTCTTCTTATCCATCACCAAATTTTAGGTTACTTCATCACTAAGAAACTAAGTTAAAAGACTATTAATTTATGACTTATATTTCATATACGTTCATAACAATTAAAACTATATAATGAGGTTAGATAGTAAATTTATTCACCATATTCACATTGTATTATGGTATAATAGATGTAAACAATTTCAATATTATTCTTCTTATCCATCATCAAATTTTAGGTTACTTCATCACTAAGAAACTAAGTTAAAAGACTACAGTTAATGACATATATTTCATATACGTTCGTAATAATTAAAACTATATAATGAGGTTAGATAGTAAATTTATTCACCATATTCACATTATATTATGGTATAATAGATGTAAACAATTTCAATATTCTTCTTCTTACCCATCACATAATTTTAGGTCACTTCATCACTAAGAAACTAAGTTAAAAGACTATTAATTAATAACATATATTTCATATACGTTCGTAATAATTAAAACTATATAATGAGGCTAGATAGTATATTTATTAACCATATTCACATTGTATTATGGTATAATAGATGTAAACAATTTCAATATTATTCTTCTTATCCATCACCAAATTTTAGGTTACTTCATCACTAAGAAACTAAGTTAAAAGACTATTAATTAATGATATATATTTCATATAAATTTGTATTAATTAAAACTATATAATGAGGCTAGATAGTATATTTATTCACCATATTCACATTGTATTACGGTATAATAGACGTAAACAATTTCAATATTATTATTCTTGTCCATCACCAAAATTTAGGTTACTTCATCACTAAGAAACTAAGTTAAAAGATTATTAATTTATGACATATACTTTATATACGTTCATAATAATTAAAACTATATAATTAGGTTAGATAATAAATTTATTCACCATATTCACATTGTATTATGGTATAATAGATGTAAACAATATTGATATTATTCTTCTTATCCATCACCAAATTTTAGGTTACTTCATCACTAAGAAACTAAGTTAAAAGACTATTAATTAATGACATATATTTCATATACGTTCGTAATAATTAAAACTATATAATGAGGTTAGATAGTAAATTTATTCACCATATTCACACTATATTATGGTATAATACATGTAAACAATTTCAATATTATTCATCTTATCCATCACCAAATTTTAGGTTACTTTATCACTAAGAAACTAAGTTAAAAGACTATTAATTTATGACTTATATTTCATATACGTTCATAATAATTAAAACTATATAATGAGGTTAGATAGTAAATTTATTCACCATATTCAGATTGTATTATTGTATAATAGATGTATACAATTTCGATATTATTCTTCTTATCCATCACCAAATTTTAGGATACTTCATCACTATGAAACTAAGTCAAAAGACTATTAGTTAATGACATATATTTTATATATATTCGTAATAACTAAAACTACATAATGAGGTTAGATAGTAAATTTATTCAGCATATTCACATTGTATTATGGTTAAATACATGTAAACAATTTCAAAGTTATTCTTCTTATCGATCACCAAAGTTTAGGTTACTTCATCAATAAGAAACTAAGTTAAAAAAACTATTAACTTATGACATATATTTCGTATACGTTAAAAATAATTGAAATTGTATATTAAGCTTAAATGGTAAATTTATTCACCATATTCACATTGTATTATGGTATAATACATGTAAACAATTTCAATATTATTCTTCTTATCCATCACCAAATTTTAGGTTACTTCATCACTAAGAAACTAAGTTAAAAGATTATTAATTTATGACATATATTTCATATACGTTCATAATAATTAAACCTATATAATTAGGTTAGATAGTAAATTTATTAAACATATTCACATTGTATTATGGTATAATTGATGTAAACAATATCGATATTATTCTTCTTATCCATCACCAAATTTTAGGTTACTTCATCACTAAGAAACTAAGTTAAAAGACTATTAATTAATGACATATATTTCATATACGTTCGTAATAATTAAAACTATATAATGAGGTTAGATAGTAAATTTATTCACCATATTCACATTGTATTATGGTATAATAGATGTAAACAATTTCAATATTATTCTTCTTATCCATCATCAAATTTTAGGTTACTTCATCACTAAGAAACTAAGTTAAAAGACTACAGTTAATGACATATATTTCATATGCGTTTGTAATAACTAAAACTATATAATGAGGTTAGATAGTAAATTTATTCACCATATTCACATTATATTATGGTATAATAGATGTAAACAATTTCAATATTATTCTTCTTCTCCATCAAATAATTTTATGTCACTTCATCACTAAGAAACTAAGTTAAAAGACTATTAATTAATAACATATATTTCATATACGTTCGTAATAATTAAAACTATATAATGAGGCTAGATAGTATATTTATTAACCATATTCACATTGTATTATGGTATAATAGATGTAAACAATTTCAATATTATTCTTCTTATCCATCACCAAATTTTAGGTTACTTCATCACTAAGAAACTAAGTTAAAAGACTATTAATTAATGATATATATTTCATATAAATTTGTAACAATTAAAACTATATAATGAGGCTAGATCGTATATTTATTCACCATATTCACATTGTATTACGGTATAATAGACGTAAACAATTTCAATATTATTATTCTTATCCATCACCAAAATTTAGGTTACTTCATCACTAAGAAACTAAGTTAAAAGATTATTAATTTATGACATATATTTTATATACGTTCATAATAATTAAAACTATATAATTAGGTTAGATAATAAATTTATTCACCATATTCACATTGTATTATGGTATAATAGATGTAAACAATATCGATATTATTCTTCTTATCCATCACCAAATTTTAGGTTACTTCATCACTAAGAAACTAAGTTAAAAGACTATTAATTAATGACATATATTTCATATACGTTCGTAATAATTAAAACTATATAATGAGGTTAGATAGTAAATTTATTCACCATATTCACATTGTATTATGGTATAATACATGTAAACAATTTCAATATTATTCATCTTATCCATCACCAAATTTTAGGTTACTTTATCACTAAGAAACTAAGTTAAAAGACTATTAATTTATGACTTATATTTCATATACGTTCATAATAATTAAAACTATATAATGAGGTTAGATAGTAAATTTATTCACCATATTCAGATTGTATTATTGTATAATAGATGTATACAATTTCGATATTATTCTTCTTATCCATCACCAAATTTTAGGTTACTTCATCACTAAGAAACTAAGTTAAAAGACTATTAGTTAATGACATATATTTTATATATATTCGTAATAATTAAAACTACATAATGAGGTTAGATAGTAAATTTATTCAGCATATTCACATTGTATTATGGTTAAATACATGTAAACAATTTCAATGTTATTCTTCTTATCGATCACCAAAGTTTAGGTTACTTCATCAATAAGAAACTAAGTTAAAAAAACTATTAACTTATGACATATATTTCGTATACGTTAAAAATAATTGAAATTGTATATTAAGCTTAAATGGTAAATTTATTCACCATATTCACATTGTATTATGGTATAATACATGTAAACAATTTCAATATTATTCTTCTTATCCATCACCAAATTTTAGGTTACTTCATCACTAAGAAACTAAGTTAAAAGATTATTAATTTATGACATATATTTCATATACGTTCATAATAATTAAACCTATATAATTAGGTTAGATAGTAAATTTATTAAACATATTCACATTGTATTATGGTATAATTGATGTAAACAATATCGATATTATTCTTCTTATCCATCACCAAATTTTAGGTTACTTCATCACTAAGAAACTAAGTTAAAAGACTATTAATTAATGACATATATTTCATATACGTTCGTAATAATTAAAACTATATAATGAGGTTAGATAGTAAATTTATTCACCATATTCACATTGTATTATGGTATAATAGATGTAAACAATTTCAATATTATTCTTCTTATCCATCATCAAATTTTAGGTTACTTCATCACTAAGAAACTAAGTTAAAAGACTACAGTTAATGACATATATTTCATATACGTTCGTAATAACTAAAACTATATAATGAGGTTAGATAGTAAATTTATTCACCATATTCACATTATATTATGGTATAATAGATGTAAACAATTTCAATATTATTCTTCTTATCCATCAAATAATTTTATGTCACTTCATCACTAAGAAACTAAGTTAAAAGACTATTAATTAATAACATATATTTCATATACGTTCGTAATAATTAAAACTATATAATGAGGCTAGATAGTATATTTATTAACCATATTCACATTGTATTATGGTATAATAGATGTAAACAATTTCAATATTATTCTTCTTATCCATCACCAAATTTTAGGTTACTTCATCACTAAGAAACTAAGTTAAAAGACTATTAATTAATGATATATATTTCATATAAATTTGTAACAATTAAAACTATATAATGAGGCTAGATCGTATATTTATTCACCATATTCACATTGTATTACGGTATAATAGACGTAAACAATTTCAATATTATTATTCTTATCCATCACCAAAATTTAGGTTACTTCATCACTAAGAAACTAAGTTAAAAGATTATTAATTTATGACATATATTTTATATACGTTCATAATAATTAAAACTATATAATTAGGTTAGATAATAAATTTATTCACCATATTCACATTGTATTATGGTATAATAGATGTAAACAATATCGATATTATTCTTCTTATCCATCACCAAATTTTAGGTTACTTCATCACTAAGAAACTAAGTTAAAAGACTATTAATTAATGACATATATTTCATATACGTTCGTAATAATTAAAACTATATAATGAGGTTAGATAGTAAATTTATTCACCATATTCACACTATATTATGGTATAATACATGTAAACAATTTCAATATTATTCATCTTATCCATCACCAAATTTTAGGTTACTTTATCACTAAGAAACTAAGTTAAAAGACTATTAATTTATGACTTATATTTCATATACGTTCATAATAATTAAAACTATATAATGAGGTTAGATAGTAAATTTATTCACCATATTCAGATTGTATTATTGTATAATAGATGTATACAATTTCGATATTATTCTTCTTATCCATCACCAAATTTTAGGATACTTCATCACTATGAAACTAAGTCAAAAGACTATTAGTTAATGACATATATTTTATATATATTCGTAATAACTAAAACTACATAATGAGGTTAGATAGTAAATTTATTCAGCATATTCACATTGTATTATGGTTAAATACATGTAAACAATTTCAAAGTTATTCTTCTTATCGATCACCAAAGTTTAGGTTACTTCATCAATAAGAAACTAAGTTAAAAAAACTATTAACTTATGACATATATTTCGTATACGTTAAAAATAATTGAAATTGTATATTAAGCTTAAATGGTAAATTTATTCACCATATTCACATTGTATTATGGTATAATACATGTAAACAATTTCAATATTATTCTTCTTATCCATCACCAAATTTTAGGTTACTTCATCACTAAGAAACTAAGTTAAAAGATTATTAATTTATGACATATATTTCATATACGTTCATAATAATTAAACCTATATAATTAGGTTAGATAGTAAATTTATTAAACATATTCACATTGTATTATGGTATAATTGATGTAAACAATATCGATATTATTCTTCTTATCCATCACCAAATTTTAGGTTACTTCATCACTAAGAAACTAAGTTAAAAGACTATTAATTAATGACATATATTTCATATACGTTCGTAATAATTAAAACTATATAATGAGGTTAGATAGTAAATTTATTCACCATATTCACATTGTATTATGGTATAATAGATGTAAACAATTTCAATATTATTCTTCTTATCCATCATCAAATTTTAGGTTACTTCATCACTAAGAAACTAAGTTAAAAGACTACAGTTAATGACATATATTTCATATGCGTTTGTAATAACTAAAACTATATAATGAGGTTAGATAGTAAATTTATTCACCATATTCACATTATATTATGGTATAATAGATGTAAACAATTTCAATATTATTCTTCTTCTCCATCAAATAATTTTATGTCACTTCATCACTAAGAAACTAAGTTAAAAGACTATTAATTAATAACATATATTTCATATACGTTCGTAATAATTAAAACTATATAATGAGGCTAGATAGTATATTTATTAACCATATTCACATTGTATTATGGTATAATAGATGTAAACAATTTCAATATTATTCTTCTTATCCATCACCAAATTTTAGGTTACTTCATCACTAAGAAACTAAGTTAAAAGACTATTAATTAATGATATATATTTCATATAAATTTGTAACAATTAAAACTATATAATGAGGCTAGATCGTATATTTATTCACCATATTCACATTGTATTACGGTATAATAGACGTAAACAATTTCAATATTATTATTCTTATCCATCACCAAAATTTAGGTTACTTCATCACTAAGAAACTAAGTTAAAAGATTATTAATTTATGACATATATTTTATATACGTTCATAATAATTAAAACTATATAATTAGGTTAGATAATAAATTTATTCACCATATTCACATTGTATTATGGTATAATAGATGTAAACAATATCGATATTATTCTTCTTATCCATCACCAAATTTTAGGTTACTTCATCACTAAGAAACTAAGTTAAAAGACTATTAATTAATGACATATATTTCATATACGTTCGTAATAATTAAAACTATATAATGAGGTTAGATAGTAAATTTATTCACCATATTCACATTGTATTATGGTATAATACATGTAAACAATTTCAATATTATTCATCTTATCCATCACCAAATTTTAGGTTACTTTATCACTAAGAAACTAAGTTAAAAGACTATTAATTTATGACTTATATTTCATATACGTTCATAATAATTAAAACTATATAATGAGGTTAGATAGTAAATTTATTCACCATATTCAGATTGTATTATTGTATAATAGATGTATACAATTTCGATATTATTCTTCTTATCCATCACCAAATTTTAGGTTACTTCATCACTAAGAAACTAAGTTAAAAGACTATTAGTTAATGACATATATTTTATATATATTCGTAATAATTAAAACTACATAATGAGGTTAGATAGTAAATTTATTCAGCATATTCACATTGTATTATGGTTAAATACATGTAAACAATTTCAATGTTATTCTTCTTATCGATCACCAAAGTTTAGGTTACTTCATCAATAAGAAACTAAGTTAAAAAAACTATTAACTTATGACATATATTTCGTATACGTTAAAAATAATTGAAATTGTATATTAAGCTTAAATGGTAAATTTATTCACCATATTCACATTGTATTATGGTATAATACATGTAAACAATTTCAATATTATTCTTCTTATCCATCACCAAATTTTAGGTTACTTCATCACTAAGAAACTAAGTTAAAAGATTATTAATTTATGACATATATTTCATATACGTTCATAATAATTAAACCTATATAATTAGGTTAGATAGTAAATTTATTAAACATATTCACATTGTATTATGGTATAATTGATGTAAACAATATCGATATTATTCTTCTTATCCATCACCAAATTTTAGGTTACTTCATCACTAAGAAACTAAGTTAAAAGACTATTAATTAATGACATATATTTCATATACGTTCGTAATAATTAAAACTATATAATGAGGTTAGATAGTAAATTTATTCACCATATTCACATTGTATTATGGTATAATAGATGTAAACAATTTCAATATTATTCTTCTTATCCATCATCAAATTTTAGGTTACTTCATCACTAAGAAACTAAGTTAAAAGACTACAGTTAATGACATATATTTCATATACGTTCGTAATAACTAAAACTATATAATGAGGTTAGATAGTAAATTTATTCACCATATTCACATTATATTATGGTATAATAGATGTAAACAATTTCAATATTATTCTTCTTATCCATCAAATAATTTTATGTCACTTCATCACTAAGAAACTAAGTTAAAAGACTATTAATTAATAACATATATTTCATATACGTTCGTAATAATTAAAACTATATAATGAGGCTAGATAGTATATTTATTAACCATATTCACATTGTATTATGGTATAATAGATGTAAACAATTTCAATATTATTCTTCTTATCCATCACCAAATTTTAGGTTACTTCATCACTAAGAAACTAAGTTAAAAGACTATTAATTAATGATATATATTTCATATAAATTTGTAACAATTAAAACTATATAATGAGGCTAGATCGTATATTTATTCACCATATTCACATTGTATTACGGTATAATAGACGTAAACAATTTCAATATTATTATTCTTATCCATCACCAAAATTTAGGTTACTTCATCACTAAGAAACTAAGTTAAAAGATTATTAATTTATGACATATATTTTATATACGTTCATAATAATTAAAACTATATAATTAGGTTAGATAATAAATTTATTCACCATATTCACATTGTATTATGGTATAATAGATGTAAACAATATCGATATTATTCTTCTTATCCATCACCAAATTTTAGGTTACTTCATCACTAAGAAACTAAGTTAAAAGACTATTAATTAATGACATATATTTCATATACGTTCGTAATAATTAAAACTATATAATGAGGTTAGATAGTAAATTTATTCACCATATTCACATTGTATTATGGTATAATACATGTAAACAATTTCAATATTATTCATCTTATCCATCACCAAATTTTAGGTTACTTTATCACTAAGAAACTAAGTTAAAAGACTATTAATTTATGACTTATATTTCATATACGTTCATAATAATTAAAACTATATAGTTAGGTTAGATAGTAAATTTATTCAGCATATTCACATTGTATTATTGTATAATAGATGTAAACAATTTGAATATTATTCTTCTTGTCGATCACCAAAGTTTAGGTTACTTCATCACTAAGAAACTAAGTTAAAAGACTATTAATTTATGACTTATATTTCATATACGTTCATAACAATTAAAACTATATAATGACGTTAGATAGTAAATTTATTCACCATATTCACATTGTATTATGGTATAATAGATGTAAACAATTTCAATATTATTCTTCTTATCTATCACCAAATTTTAGGTTACTTCATCACTAAGAAACTAAGTTAAAAGACTACAGTTAATGACATATATTTCATATACGTTCGTAATAATTAAAACTATATAATGAGGTTAGATAGTAAATTTATTCACCATATTCACATTATATTATGGTATAATAGATGTAAACAATTTCAATGATATTCTTCTTATCCATCACATAATATTAGGTCACTTCATCACTAAGAAACTAAGTTAAAAGACTATTAATTAATAACATATATTTCATATACGTTCGTAATAATTAAAACTATATAATGAGGCTAGATAGTATATTTATTAACCATATTCACATTGTAATATGGTATAATAGATGTAAACAATTTCAATATTATTCTTCTTATCCATCACCAAATTTTAGGTTACTTCATCACTAAGAAACTAAGTTAAAAGATTATTAATTTATGACATATATTTCATATACGTTCATAATAATTAAAACTATATAATTAGGTTAGATAGTAAATTTATTCACCATATTCACATTGTATTATGGTATAATAGATGTAAAAAATATCGATATTCTTCTTCTTATCCATCACCAAATTTTAGGTTACTTCATCACTAAGAAACTAAGTTAAAAGACTATTAATTAATAACATATATTTCATATACGTTCGTAATAATTAAAACTATATAATGAGGTTAGATATTATATTTATTCACCATATTCACATTGTATTATGGTATAATACATGTAAACAATTTCAATATTATTCTTCTTATCCATCACCAAATTTTAGGTTACTTCATCACTAAGAAACTAAGTTAAAAGATTATAAATTTATGACATATATTTAATATACGTTCATAATAATTAAAACTATATAATTAGGTTAGATAGTAAATTTATTAAACATATTCACATTGTATTATGGTATAATAGATGTAAACAATATCGATATTCTTCTTCTTATCCATCACCAAATTTTAGGTTACTTCATCACTAAGAAACTAAGGTAAAAGACTATTAATTAATGACATATATTTCATATACGTTCGTAATAATTAAAACTATATAATGAGGTTAGATAGTAAATTTATTCACCATATTCACATTGTATTATGGTATTATAGATGTAAACAATTTCAATATTATTCTTCTTATCCATCACCAAATTTTAGGTTACTTCATCACTAAGAAACTAAGTTAAAAGACTATTAATTAATGATATATATTTCATATAAATTTGTAATAATTAAAACTATATAATGAGGCTAGATAGTATATTTATTCACCATATTCAAATTTTATTACGGTATAATAGACGTAAACATTTTCAATATTATTATTCTTATCCATCACCAAAATTTAGGTTACTTCATCACTAAGAAACTAAGTTAAAAGATTATTAATTTATGACAAATATTTTATATACGTTCATAATAATTAAAATTATATAATTAGGTTAGATAATAAATTTATTCACCATATTCACATTGTATTATGGTATAATAGATGTAAACAATATCGATATTCTTCTTCTTATCCATCACCAAATTTTAGGTTACTTCATCACTAAGAAACTAAGTTAAAAGACTATTAATTAATGACATATATTTCATATACGTTCGTAATAATTAAAACTATATAATGAGGTTAGATATTATATTTATTCACCATATTCACATTGTATTATGGTATAATACATGTAAACAATTTCAATATTATTCTTCTTATCCATCACCAAATTTTAGGTTACTTCATCACTAAGAAACTAAGTTAAAAGATTATAAATTTATGACATATACTTAATATACGTTCATAATAATTAAAACTATATAATTAGGTTAGATAGTAAATTTATTAGACATATTCACATTGTATTATGGTATAATAGATGTAAACAATATCGATATTATTCTTCTTATCCATCACCAAACTTTAGGTTACTTCATCACTAAGAAACTAAGTTAAAAGACTATTAATTAATGACATATAGTTCATATACGTTCGTAATAATTAAAACTATATAATGAGGTTAGATAGTAAATTTATTCACCATATTCACATTGTATTATGGTATAATACATGTAAACAATTTCAATATTATTCTTCTTATCCATCACCAAATTTTAGGTTACTTCATCACTAAGAAACTAAGTTAAAAGACTATTAATTTATGACTTATATTTCATATACGTTCATAACAATTAAAACTATATAATGACGTTAGATAGTAAATTTATTCACCATATTCACATTGTATTATGGTATAATAGATGTAAACAATTTCAATATTATTCTTCTTATCCATCACCAAATTTTAGGTTACTTCATCACTAAGAAACTAAGTTAAAAGACTACAGTTAATGACATATATTTCATATACGTTCGTAATAATTAAAACTATATAATGAGGTTAGATAGTAAATTTATTCACCATATTCACATTATATTATGGTATAATAGATGTAAACAATTTCAATGATATTCTTCTTATCAATCACATAATTTTAGGTCACTTCATCACTAAGAAACTAAGTTAAAAGACTATTAATTAATAACATATATTTCATATACGTTCGTAATAATTAAAACTATATAATAAGGCTAGATAGTATATTTATTAACCATATTCACATTGTATTATGGTATAATAGATGTAAACAATTTCAATATTATTCTTCTTATCCATCACCAAATTTTAGGTTACTTCATCACTAAGAAACTAAGTTAAAAGATTATTAATTTACAACATATATTTCATATACGTTCATAATAATTAAAACTATATAATTAGGTTAGATAGTAAATTTATTCACCATATTCACATTGTATTATGGTATAATAGATGTAAAAAATATTGATATTCTTGTTCTTATCCATCACCAAATTTTAGGTTACTTCATCCCTAGGAAACTAAGTTAAAAAACTATTAATTAATGACATATATTTCATATACGTTCGTAATAATTAAAACTATATAACGAGGTTAGATATTATATTTATTCACCATATTCACATTGTATTATGGTATAATACATGTAAACAATTTCAATATTATTCTTCTTATCCATCTCCAAATTTTAGGTTACTTCATCACTAAGAAACTAAGTTAAAAGATTATAAATTTATGACATATATTTAATATACGTTCATAATAATTAAAACTATATAATTAGGTTAGATAGTAAATTTATTAAACATATTCACATTGTATTATGGTATAATAGATGTAAACAATATCGATATTCTTCTTCATATCCATCACCAAATTTTAGGTTACTTCATCACTAACAAACTAAGTTAAAAGACTATTAATTAATGACATATATTTCATATATGTTCGTAATAATTAAAACTATATAATGAGGTTAGATAGTAAATTTATTCACCATATTCACATTGTATTATGGTATAATAGATGTAAACAATTTCAATATTATTCTTCTTATGCATCACCAAATTTTAGGTTACTTCATCACTAAGAAACTAAGTTAAAAGACTATTAATTAATGATATATATTTCATATAAATTAGTAATAATTAAAACTATATAATGAGGCTAGATAGTATATTTATTCACCATATTCAAATTGTATTACGGTATAATCAACCTAAACAATTTCAATATTATTATTCTTATCCATCACCAAAATTTAGGTTACTTTATCACTAAGAAACTAAGTTAAAAGATTATTAATTTATGACAAATATTTTATATACGTTCATAATAATTAAATCTATATAATTAGGTTAGATAATAAATTTATTCACCATATTCACATTGTATTATGGCATAATAGATGTAAACAATATCGATATTCTTCTTCTTATCCATCACCAAATTTTAGGTTACTTCATCACTAAGAAACTAAGTTAAAAAACTATTAATTAATGACATATATTTCATATACGTTCGTAATAATTAAAACTATATAATGAGGTTAGATAGTAAATTTATTCACCATATTCACATTGTAATATGGTATAATACATGTAAACAATTTCAATATTATTCATCTTATTCATCACCAAATTTTAGGTTACTTTATCACTAAGAAACTAAGTTAAAAGACTATTAATTTATGACTTATATTTCATATACGTTCATAATAATTAAAACTATATAATTAGGTTAGATAGTAAATTTATTAACTATATTCACATTGTATTATGGTATAATAGATGTAAACAATTTCAATATTCTTCTTCTTATCCATCACCAAATTTTAGGTTACTTCATCACTAAGTAACTAAGTTAAAAGACTAAAGTTAATGACATATATTTCATATACGTTCGTAATAATTAAAACTATATAATTAGGTTAGATAGTAAATTTATTCACCATATTCACATTGTATTATGGTATAATACATGTAAACAATTTCAATATTATTCTTCTTATCCATCACCAAATTTTAGGTTACTTCATCACTAAGAAACTAAGTTAAAAGACTATTAATTTATGACTTATATTTCATATACGTTCATAACAATTAAAACTATATAATGACGTTAGATAGTAAATTTATTCACCATATTCACATTGTATTATGGTATAATAGATGTAAACGATTTCAATATTATTCTTCTTATCCATCACCAAATTTTAGGTTACTTCATCACTAAGAAACTAAGTTAAAAGACTACAGTTAATGACATATATTTCATATACGTTCGTAATAATTAAAACTATATAATGAGGTTAGATAGTAAATTTATTCACCATATTCACATTATATTATGGTATAATAGATGTAAACAATTTCAATGATATTCTTCTTATCAATCACATAATTTTAGGTCACTTCATCACTAAGAAACTAAGTTAAAAGACTATTAATTAATAACATATATTTCATATATGTTCGTAATAATTAAAACTATATAATAAGGCTAGATAGTATATTTATTAGCCATATTCACATTGTATTATGGTATAATAGATGTAAACAATTTCAATATTATTCTTCTTATCCATCACCAAATTTTAGGTTACTTCATCACTAAGAAACTAAGTTAAAAGACTATTAATTTATGACTTATATTTCATATACGTTCATAATAATTAAAACTATATAATTATGTTAGATAGTAAATTTATTCACCATATTCACATTGTATTATGGTATAATAGATGTAAAAAATATTGATATTCTTGTTCTTATCCATCACCAAATTTTAGGTTACTTCATCCCTAGGAAACTAAGTTAAAAAACTATTAATTAATGACATATATTTCATATACGTTCGTAATAATTAAAACTATATAACGAGGTTAGATATTATATTTATTCACCATATTCACATTGTATTATGGTATAATACATGTAAACAATTTCAATATTATTCTTCTTATCCATCTCCAAATTTTAGGTTACTTCATCACTAAGAAACTAAGTTAAAAGATTATAAATTTATGACATATATTTAATATACGTTCATAATAATTAAAACTATATAATTAGGTTAGATAGTAAATTTATTAAACATATTCACATTGTATTATGGTATAATAGATGTAAACAATATCGATATTCTTCTTCATATCCATCACCAAATTTTAGGTTACTTCATCACTAACAAACTAAGTTAAAAGACTATTAATTAATGACATATATTTCATATATGTTCGTAATAATTAAAACTATATAATGAGGTTAGATAGTAAATTTATTCACCATATTCACATTGTATTATGGTATAATAGATGTAAACAATTTCAATATTATTCTTCTTATGCATCACCAAATTTTAGGTTACTTCATCACTAAGAAACTAAGTTAAAAGACTATTAATTAATGATATATATTTCATATAAATTAGTAATAATTAAAACTATATAATGAGGCTAGATAGTATATTTATTCACCATATTCAAATTGTATTACGGTATAATCAACCTAAACAATTTCAATATTATTATTCTTATCCATCACCAAAATTTAGGTTACTTCATCACTAAGAAACTAAGTTAAAAGACTATAGTAAATCACATATATTTCATATACGTTCGTAATTATTAAAACTATATAATGAGGTTAGATAGTAAATTTATTAACCATATTCATATTATATTATGGTATAATAGATGTAAACAATTCAATATTATTCTTCTTATCCATCACCAAATTTTAGGTTACTTCATCACTAAGAAACTAAGTTAAAAGACTATTAATTAATGACATATATTTCATATACGTTTGTAATAATTAAAACTATATAATGAGGCTAGATAGTATATTTATTCACCATATTCACATTGTATTATGGTATAATAGATGTAAAGAATTTCAATATTATTCTTCTTATCCATCACCAAATTTTAGGTTACTTCATCACTAAGAAACTAAGTTAAAAGATTATTAATTTATGATATATATTTCATATACGTTCATAATAATTAAAACTATATAATTAGGTTAGATTGTAAATTTTTTCACCATATTCACATTGTATTATGGTATAATAGATGTAAACAATATCGATATTATTCTTATTATCCATCACCAAATTTTAGGTTACTTCATCACTAAGAAACTAAGTTAAAAGACTATTAATTAATGACATATATTTCATATACGTTGGTAATAATTAAAACTATATAATGAGGCTAGATAGTATATTTATTCACCATATTCAAATTGTATTATGGTATAATACATGTAAACAATTTCAATATTATTCTTCTTATCCATCACCAAATTTTAGGTTACTTCATCACTAAGAAACTAAGTTAAAAGATTATTAATTTATGACATATATTTCATATACGTTCATAATAATTAAAACTATATAATTAGGTTAGATAGTAAATTTATTCACCATATTCACATTGTATTATGGTGTAATAGATGTAAACAATATCAATATTATTCTTCTTATCCATCACCAAATTTTAGGTTACTTCATCACTAAGAAACTAAGTTAAAAGACTATTAATTAATGACATATATTTCATATACGTTTGTAATAATTAAAACTATATAATGTGGCTAGATAGTATATTGATTCACCGTATTCACATTGTATTATGGTATAATACATGTAAACAATTTCAATATTATTCTTCTTATCCATCACCAAATTTTAGGTTACTTCATCACTAAGAAACTAAGTTAAAAGACTATAGTAAATCACATATATTCCATATACGTTCGTAATAATTAAAACTATATAATGAGGTTAGATAGTAAATTTATTTACCATATTCATATTATATTATGGTATAATAGATGTAAAAAATTCAATATTATTCTTCTTATCCATCACCAAATTTTAGGTTACTTCATCACTAAGAAACTAAGTTAAAAGACTATAAATTAATGACATTTATTTCATATACGTTCGTAATAATTAAAACTATATAATGAGGCTAGATAGTATATTTATTCACCGTATTCACATTGTATTACAGTATAATTGATGTAAACTGTAACACCCTCTAAAACCCCGAACGAAATTTTCGCGAATAATTAAAATCATATTTTCAGAGTACATGTACTAACGAGGATGCTACAATTCTCTTTTAATAAAACAAATTCCTGTCATGCATAACGTAGTAGTAACTCATACATGTTTACACAGCGGAATACTTTAATTAATAAAATCAATGTTATTAATATTTTCGAAATCATCAGGGATTAACACCTGGAAAATGTCAACATCATATTATAACAAAACATGAGGAATTAAACGAGTCTGACTAAAACAGCTCGACAAACAAGCGTTCCCAGAGTTACAACTATCAGAGCATGACCCGGACAATACTAAAACGAAAATAAACTAGAACGACAAGCCTTCGCCAAGCACCTGAACGAAGCTCCTCAATCTGAAATATTCAACAGTAAGGGTGAGCATCTCAATTATACATTTGATTATACGTTCATAACAATCAATTCAGGAAATCATAAGCATCACCCAATAATTAGCATATTTCATAGTTTACAAAAACCTTTACAATTCATATACCCATGAAATATTGCTTTTCATATTTGCAAATAATCATCAAACATCGTCAACCATTTAGCAATCATACATGCATACAAACAATCAAATACAACATTGGAAAAATCATCCATTCATATTATATTCAAGGTAATGCAACACACCCATGCATGTGGTACCACTTCACCGCCCCATTAAATCTCGGGTCACGGATAACTCACCGTTCCATTATATCGCGGACACGGCTACCACCTCAACGTTCCATTAAATCGCGGACACGTATATTGGCCACCATGTTAATTCCACACAATGGGAATTAACAAATGCAACATGATATGTAAAGTATGTAACACTCAGCATACTATGAACATCAATCAACATATCATTCAACATCAACAACATCAAATCATAACAAGATATGGATAGCATGTAATCACTCAGCATACTATTTAAACATCAATCATATCAAGTCATATCATAATTCATGCTCAATAACATTATCCAAAAGCATGGCAATAAAATCCACAATCAAGCACTGAAAACAAAGTTCAGAAAATCAACACAGTAGCACCAACACGGGTGCCCGTGTTGTGCAACACGGCCCGTGTTGTAACATATCCAGAAAAAAACACATTATCCTTATCAATACAGGGGGATCAACACGGGTGCCCGTGTTGTGCAACACGGCCCGTGTTGTAATGCGTCCAGAAAACACATTACTTTTACCAACACAGAAGAGCAACACGGGTGCCCGTGTTGTGCAACACGGCCCGTGTTGCTGAGCGCGTACAGAGTTTTCCTGTACCTGCAGCAGCTCAGAAACAGCAGCCAAACGCGGGAAAATGCCAGCCAAAACGCGCATTTCGGTACCTAACGACATCGAGTTTGTATAACTCAAAACAAAACATCAATTTCCTAATTACCAACAATCATCATAGTCACCTTAACCGGGATTAATCGTCCTTTTTGGGGAAATCTACTAACATTGAGGTTATCCCTATAACTTCTAAGGTAAATTCACGATCATGCAGATATACTTCCAATCCACCATTAGGAACCTAAAATCGTTAATTGATTTCATAAAATTGGGAACCTAAACCTCCTTTAACAAAGTTCAATCCTAAGGGTATCGATCCTTAATAACATCTAACAATTGGGGTTTTTCCCTACGATTACCCAAATCAACCGTACATAAACCCATAAACAAAGGTAAATCGAGTAATAGCCCCCCTTACCTTATCAATTAGCAGCTTTGAACTTTTTGAGCGATGGTCTTCGTTCTTCGTACCTTCAGAGCTCTGCTTCCCCAAAATCCCAAATTCTGTGTTATCGTGAATAATGAGAAAAATAACTTGAGTTCCAAAACATATCTTTACTTCTTTTGCACCCCCACTCTTTACTAACAACATCCAAGCCCAATAACCTAAAAACTCAGAATTTTCTTATTTCTTTTATTTTCCTCCATATTTCAAAATAAATAATCCCTTTTTATTTTATTAATTCTAATAAAATAATTTCCCAAATTTAAATAAATCAAATAATTGAAACTGGGGTGTTACAACTCTTCCCCACTAAAAGAGTTTTCGTCCTCGAAAACATACCTTAGACGAACAGTTCTGGATAAGCCTCTTTCATCTGGCTCTCCAGCTCCCAAGTGATATTTCCATCTGCTGGACCTCCCCAAGCAACCTTCACTAATGCTATCTCTTTACCTCTTAACTGTTTCACTTCCCGATCTTCTATCCTCATAAGCAATGTTTCTACTGTCAGGTTATCTCTCACCTGTACATCATCTATTTGGATTACATGAGATGGGTCTGGAATGTATCTCCTCAGCTGAGAAACATGAAAAACATCGTGCAAATTCGCAAGTCTCGGAGGTAAAGCAATGCGATAAGCAACTTCCCCAAATCTTTCTGTAATCTGAAACGGACCAATAAAACGCGGAGTCAACTTCTTAGATTTCAACGCTCGACCAATACCCGTTATCGGAGTAACTCTCATAAACACATGATCTCCAGCACTGAATTCTAAATTCTTTCTCCTCTTATCATGATAACTTTTCTGACGACTCTGAGAAGCTCTCATCTTCTCTTGAATCAATTTGATCTTTTCGGTAGTCTGCTGAACAATCTCTGGCCCAATTACCAAACTCTCTCCAGATTCATACCAACACAAAGGCGTTCTACACCGTCTACCATACAATGCCTCAAACGGAGCCATACCAATACTCGAATGGTAACTATTGTTATAAGTAAATTCAATCAATGGCAAATAGCTATCCCAAGCTCCACCCTTCTCTAAAACACAAGCACGCAATAAATCTTCTAACGATTGAATCGTCCTTTCCGTCTGTCCATCAGTCTGAGGATGGTAAGCTGAACTCAACCTCAATTTAGTACCCAAAGCCTTCTGCAATCCTTCCCAAAATTTCGAAGTGAATCTCGGATCTCTATCTGACACAATACTAGAAGAAACTCCATGCAAACTCACTATTTTCTCAATATATAACTGTGCCAATCTCTCCATTGAGTAATCCATTCGCATCGGTATAAAATGAGCAGACTTAGTCAACCTATCCACAACGACCCATATTGCTTCACAATTCATAGGAGTCCTCGGCAACCCAGATACGAAATCCATAGAAATACTATCCCACTTCCATTCTGGAATAAACATCGGCTGCATAACTCCAGACGGCTTCTGATGCTCAATCTTCGATTTCTGACAGATTAAACATGCATACACAAATTCAGCTATTTCCTTTTTCATTCCCGGCCACCAAAACAATTTCTTCAAATCATGATACATTTTTGTGGCACCCGGATGAATACTCATCCCACTGCGATGTCCTTCCTCTAATATACTCTTCTTGATTTCTGCAACATCCGGAACACAAACTCTATCGCCAAATCTCATAACATCATTTTCATCAATTCTAAACTCACCACCTTGACCTTGGTTGATCAATGTCAATTTATCAACTAAATTAACATCAGATTTTTGCCCGATCCTGATCTCTTCTAGAATACCACTAGTAAGTTTCAACATACCCAAACGAACACACTTCGGAGTACTTTCACAAATTAAACTCAAATCTCGGAATTGTTCAATTAACTCCAATTCACGAACCATCATCATAGACATATGCAAGGATTTCCTGCTCAAAGCATCTGCAACCACATTTGCCTTACCAGGATGGTAATTCAAACCAAAATCATAATCTTTGAGAAATTCCAACCACCTTCTTTGCCTCATATTGAGCTCTTTCTGATCGAAAAGATACTTCAAACTCTTATGATCACTATACACTTCAAATCTCGAACCATACAGATAATGTCTCCACAATTTCAAGACAAACACAACTGCTGCCAACTCTAAGTCATGAGTAGGATAGTTCCTTTCATGAACCTTCAACTGTCTCGAAGCATACGCAACTACCTGTTGATTCTGCATTAAAACACCACCTAGACCCAACAGAGATGCATCACAATAAACCACAAAAGATTCCACCGGATTCGGCAAAATCAGAATAGGAGCACTAGTCAATCTCCGCTTCAATTCTTGGAAACCTTTCTCACAATCAGAATCCCAAATAAACGCTTGTCCTTTACGAGTCAATTTCGTCAACGGCAATGCTAACTTTGAGAATCCTTCGATAAACTTTCTGTAATAACCTGCAAGACCAAGAAAACTTCTGATTTCAGAAACAGTCTTCGGCGCTTCCCACTGAGATACCGCTTCTACTTTTGTAGGATCCACTGCAATACCATTCTTAGAAATCACATGTCCAAGAAAACTAACTTCATTCAGCCAGAACTCACATTTGGACAACTTAGCATACAACTTCTTATCTTTCAACAACTCTAACACAATTCTGAGATGTTCCGCATGTTCTTCGTCATTCTTGGAATAAATCAGAATGTCATCGATAAAAACCACAACAAACTTATCCAGATACCGATGAAAAATCCTGTTCATATATTCCATGAAAACACCAGGTGCATTAGTAACCCCGAACGGCATAACAGAATATTCATAATGCCCATACCTCGTTCGAAAAGCAGTCTTTTGAACATCATCCGCTTTCACACGAATCTGATGATATCCAGATCTCAAGTCAATCTTACTGAATACACTGGCTCCAATTAGCTGATCCATTAAATCATCAATCCTCGGTAATGGATACCGATTCTTAATGGTTACCTTGTTCAATTGCCTGTAATCAACACACAGTCTCATAGAACCTTCTTTCTTCTTAACCAACAATACCGGAGCACCCCAAGGTGAAACACTTGGACGAATAAACTTCTTCTCCAGTAAATCTTCCAACTGACTCTTCAATTCAGCCAACTCAGACGCAGACATACGATATGGCGCCATCGACACCGGTCTCGTACCAGGAATCAAATATATAGAAAATTCCACCTCTCTCTCAGGAGGTAACTCACCAACATCATCAGGAAAGATTTCTGGAAAATCACACACCACTGGCAATTCACCACTCCTGACCTTTCCTGTTGCATCTAACGAAGCAAGTAACATAAACACATTAGCACCGTCTTCCATTGCTTCTTGTACCTGCCTAGCAGTCATAGTCAAATTCTCGACACCAACTGCTTCTGGAAAAATCACCGTCTTAGCAAAGCAGTTCAGATGAACCCGGTTGAATTCCAACCAGTTCATCCCAAGGATAATATCAATTTGTTCAAGTGGTAGGCACACTAAATCCATACCGAAACCTCTACCAAAAATCTCAATAGGACAATTCCTGCATACAAGTGAAGTTGTCACTGAACCCGATGCAGGAGTATCAACAACCATGCTACCTCGCATACCAGATATGTCCAGTTTCAACCTCTCAGCACAATCCAAAGAAATGAAAGAATGAGTTGCACCAGTATCAATAATTGCAACTAAAGGTGTGCCATGAATAAAACACGTACCTTTAATCAATCGATCCTCTGGAGTAGTCTCAGATCCAGACAAAGCGAACACTTTTCCACCTGACTGATCCTTCCTAGGCTTAGGACACTGCGGACGAATGTGACCTTCTTCGCCACAATTGTAACAAGTAACAGACTTCCCTTTGCAATCAATAGACAAATGACCAGCCTTTCCACATTTATAGCACTTCTTCTCATCACTCTTGCAATCTCGAATGTGGTGACCAGACTCACCACACCTGTAGCATCTGATAGGAGCCTTAGAATCTCCCCCACTAGGCCTTTTCCAACCACCTGATTTCTGGTTATCTCTACCATATGGCTTGCCACGGTCCATATGTTGCTTCCTCTTTTATCCACAGCCCCACGAGAGTGAGACGACCTATTCTTGGTAATATCTTCTTCCAAGATTCTGCTACAATCCACCAGATCAGAAAATCTACGAATACGCTGGTACCTGATTCCCTGCTTAATCTCATCTCGGAGACCATTCTCAAATTTGATACATTTAGAGAATTCTCCAGCCTCATCATTGTTGTAGTGTGCATAATACTTTGCCAGCTCAGTGAACTTAGTAGCATACTCACTAACAGTCAGATTGCCCTGCTTAAGCTCCAAAAACTCAATTTCCTTTCTTCCCCGAACATCTTCAGGAAAGTACCTCCTCAGAAAAGCCCTTCTGAAGTTAGCCCAAGTCAGTGCCTCTCCATCCTGAACCATTTCAGTCCTTGTTGCAACCCACCAGTCGTCGGCTTCTTCTGCCAACATATGTGTACCATATCTGACTCTCAGATCTTCAGCACAATCAATCACACGGAAAATCCTTTCGATTTCCTTCAGCCACTTCTGAGCACCTTCAGGGTCATGTGTACCTTTGAACAACGGAGGATTGTTCCTTTGGAAATTTCCCAATTGCCTATCAGCACCAATCACGCCTCCAGTTGGGTTTCCAGCAAGTACACCAGCTAACATCCCCAAAGCCTCAGCTAGTGCAGCATCATTTCATCCGTTACCTCTTCCAGCCATATTCCTGAGAATCAAAACATACTCTTCATTAGAATACAGTATCGACAGTGTTACCTTACACTAATCGCATACAAAAGGGATGACTGATTCAAGACTCTAGTCGCAACGACCGACTATGCTCTGATACAACTATTGTAACACCCTCTAAAACCCCGAACGAAATTTTCGCGAATAATTAAAATCATATTTTCAGAGTACATGTACTAACGAGGATGCTACAATTCTCTTTTAATAAAACAAATTCCTGTCATGCATAACGTAGTAGTAACTCATACATGTTTACACAGCGGAATACTTTAATTAATAAAATCAATGTTATTAATATTTTCGAAATCATCAGGGATTAACACCTGGAAAATGTCAACATCATATTATAACAAAACATGAGGAATTAAACGAGTCTGACTAAAACAGCTCGACAAACAAGCGTTCCCGGAGTTACAACTATCAGAGCATGACCCGGACAATACTAAAACGAAAATAAACTAGAACGACAAGCCTTCGCCAAGCACCTGAACGAAGCTCCTCAATCTGAAATATTCAACAGTAAGGGTGAGCATCTCAATTATACATTTGATTATACGTTCATAACAATCAATTCAGGAAATCATAAGCATCACCCAATAATTAGCATATTTCATAGTTTACAAAAACCTTTACAATTCATATACCCATGATATATTGCTTTTCATATTTGCAAATAATCATCAAACATCGTCAACCATTTAGCAATCATACATGCATACAAAAAATCAAATACAACATTGGAAAAATCATCCATTCATGTTATATTCAAGGTAATGCAACACACCCATGCATGTGGTACCACTTCACCGCCCCATTAAATCTCGGGTCACGGATAACTCACCGTTCCATTATATCGCGGACACGGCTACCACCTCAACGTTCCATTAAATCGCGGACACGTATATTGGCCACCATGTTAATTCCACACAATGGGAATTAACAAATGCAACATGATATGTAAAGTATGTAACACTCAGCATACTATGAACATCAATCAACATATCATGCAACATCAACAACATCAAATCATAACAAGATATGGATAGCATGTAATCACTCAGCATACTATTTAAACATCAATCATATCAAGTCATATCATAATTCATGCTCGATAACATTATCCAAAAGCATGGCAATAAAATCCACAATCAAGCACTGAAAACAAAGTTCAGAAAATCAACACAGTAGCACCAACACGGGTGCCCGTGTTGTGCAACACGGCCCGTGTTGTAACATATCCAGAAAAAAACACATTATCCTTATCAATACAGGGGGATCAACACGGGTGCCCGTGTTGTGCAACACGGCCCGTGTTGTAATGCGTCCAGAAAACACATTACTTTTACCAACACAGAAGAGCAACACGGGTGCCCGTGTTGTGCAACACGGCCCGTGTTGCTGAGCGCGTACAGAGTTTTCCTGTACCTGCAGCAGCTCAGAAACAGCAGCCAAACGCGGGAAAATGCCAGCCAAAACGCGCATTTCGGTACCTAACGACATCGAGTTTGTATAACTCAAAACAAAACATCAATTTCCTAATTACCAACAATCATCATAGTCACCTTAACCGGGATTAATCGTCCTTTTTGGGGAAATCTACTAACATTGAGGTTATCCCTATAACTTCTAAGGTAAATTCACGATCATGCAGATATACTTCTAATCCACCATTACGAACCTAAAATCATTAATTGATTTCATAAAATTGGGAACCTAAACCTCCTTTAACAAAGTTCAATCCTAAGGGTATCGATCCTTAATAACATCTAACAATTGGGGTTTTTCCCTACGATTACCCAAATCAACCGTACATAAACCCATAAACAAAGGTAAATCGAGTAATAGCCCCCCTTACCTTATCAATTAGCAGCTTTGAACTTTTTGAGCGATGGTCTTCGTTCTTCGTACCTTCAGAGCTCTGCTTCCCCAAAATCCCAAATTCTGTGTTATCGTGAATAATGAGAAAAATAACTTGAGTTCCAAAACATATCTTTACTTCTTTTGCACCCCCACTCTTTACTAACAACATCCAAGCCCAATAACCTAAAAACTCAGCATTTTCTTATTTCTTTTATTTTCCTCCATATTTCAAAATAAATAATCCCTTTTTATTTTATTAATTCTAATAAAATAATTTCCCAAATTTAAATAAATCAAATAATTGAAACTGGGGTGTTACATAAACAATTTCAATATTATTATTCTTATCCATTACAAAATTTTAGGTTACTTCATCACTAAGAAACTAAGTTAAAAGACTATTAATTAATGACATATATTTCATAAACGTTCGTAATAATTAAAACTATATAATGAGGCTAGATAGTATATTTATTCACCATATTCAAATTGTATTATGGTAGAATACATGTAAACAATTTCAATATTATTCTTCTTATCCATCACCAAATTTTAGGTTACTTCATCCCTAAGAAATTAAGTTAAAAGACTATTAATTTAGGACTTATATTTCATATACGTTCATAATAATTAAAACTATCTAATGAGGTTAGATAGTAAATTTATTCACCATATTCACATTGTATTATGGTATAATAGATGTAAACAATTTCGATATTATTCTTCTTATCCATCACCAAATTTTAGGTTACTTTATCACTAAGAAACTAAGTCAAAAGACTATTAGTTAATGACATATATTTCATATATATTCGTAATAACTAAAACTACATAATGAGGTTAGATAGTAAATTTATTCAGCATATTCACATTGTATTATGGTTAAATATATGTAAACAATTTCAATGTTATTCTTCTTATCCATCACCAAATTTTAGGTTACTTCATCACTAAGAAACTAAGTTAAAAAAAACTATTAACTTATGACTTATATTTCGTATACGTTAAAAATAATTGAAATTGTATATTAAGGTTAAATGGTAAATTTATTCACCATATTCACATTGTATTATGGTATAATACATGTAAACAATTTCAATATTATTCTTCTTATCCATCACCAAATTTTAGGTTACTTCATCACAAAGAAACTAAGTTGAAAGACACCAAATTAACTATATGTATTTCATATACGTTCGTAATAATTAAAACTATATAATGAGGCTAGATAGTATATTTATTCACCATATTAACATTGTATTATATTATAATAGATGTAAACAATTTCAATATTATTCTTCTTATCCATCACCAAATTTTAGGTTACTTCATCACTAAGAAACTAAGTTAAAAGATTATAAATTTATGACATATATTTCATATACGTTCATAATAATTAAAACTATATAATTAGGTTAGATAGTAAATTTATTCACCATATTCACATTGTATTATGGTATAATAGATGTAAACAATATCGATATTATTCTTCTTATCCATCACCAAATTTTAGGTTACTTCATCACTAAGAAACTATGTTAAAACACTATTAATTAATGACATATATTTCATATACCTTCGTAATAATTAAAACTATATAATGAGGTTAGATAGTAAATTTATTCACGATATTCACATTGTATTATGGTATAATAGATGTAAACAATTTCAATATTATTCTTCTTATCCATCACCAAATTTTAGGTTACTTCATCACTAAGAAACTAAGTTAAAAGACTATTAATTAATGATATATATTTCATATACATTTGTAATAATTAAAACTATATAATGAGGCTAGATAGTATATTTATTCACCATATTCACATTTTATTACAGTATAATAGACGTAAATAATTTCAATATTATTATTCTTATCCATTACCAAATTTTAGGTTACTTCATCAATAAGAAACTAAGTTAAAAGACTATAGTAAATGACATATATTTCATATACGTTCATAATAATTAAAACTATATAATGAGGTTAGATAGTAAATTCATTCACCATATACACATTATATTATGGTATAATAGATGTAAACAATTTTAATATTATTCTTCTTATCCATCTCCAAATTTTAGGTTACTTCATCACTAAGAAACTAAGTTAAAAGACTATTAATTAATGACATATATTTCATATACGTTCATAATAATTAAAACTATATAATGAGGATAGATAGTATATTTATTCACCATATTCACATTGTATTATGGTATAATATATGTAAACAATTTCAATATTATTCTTCTTATCCATCACCAAATTTTAGCATCACTAAGAAACTAAGTTAAAAGACTATTAATCAATGACATATATTTCATATACGCTCGTAATAGTTAAAACTATATAATGAGGTTAGATAGTAAATTTATTAACCATATTCACATTGTATTATGGTAAAATACAAGTAAACAATTTGAATATTATTCTTCTTATCCATTACCAAATTTTAGGTTACTTCATCACTAAGAAACTAAGTTGAAAGACACCTTATTAACTATATATATTTCATATACGTTCGTAATAATTAAAACTATATAATGAGGCTAGATAGTATATTTATTCACCATATTCACATTGTATTATGTTATGATAGATGTAAACAATATCAATATTATTCTTCTTATCCATCACCAAATTTTAGGTTACTTCATCACTAAGAAACTAAGTTAAAAGACTATTAATTAATGACATATATTTCATATACGTTCGTAATAATTAAAACTATATAATGTGGCTAGATAGTATATTTATTCACCGTATTCACATTGTATTATGGTATAATACATGTAAACAATTTAAATATTATTCTTCTTATCCATCACTAAATTTTAGGTTACCTCATCACTAAGAAACTAAGTTAAAAGACTATAGTAAATCACATATATTCCATATACGTTCGTAATAATTAAAACTATATAATGAGGTTAAATAGTAAATTTATTTACCATATTCATATTATATTATGGTATAATAGATGTAAAAAATTCAATATTATTCTTCTTATCCATCACCAAATTTTAGGTTACTTCATCACTAAGAAACTAAGTTAAAAGACTATAAATTAATGACATTTATTTCATATACGTTCGTAATACTTAAAACTATATAATGAGGCTTGATAGTATATTTATTCAACATATTCACATTGTATTATGGTATAATAGATGTAAACAATTTCAATATTATTATTCTTATCCATTACCAAATTTTTGGTTACTTCATCACTAAGAAACTAAGTTAAAAGACTATTAATTAATGATATATATTTCATATACGTTCGTAATAATTAAAACTATATAATGAGGCTAGATAGTATATTTATTCACCATATTCAAATTGTATTATGGTATAATACATGTAAACAATTTCAATATTATTCTTCTTATCCATCACCAAATTTTAGGTTACTTCATCCCTAAGAAACTAAGTTAAAAGACTATTAATTTAGGACTTATATTTCATATACGTTCATAATAATTAAAACTATCTAATGAGGTTAGATAGTAAATTTATTCACCATATTCACATTGTATTATGGTATAATAGATGTGAACAATTTCGATATTATTCTTCTTATCCATCACCAAATTTTAGGTTACTTCATCACTAAGAAACTAAGTCAAAAGACTATTAGTTAATGACATATATTTTATATATATTCGTAATAACTAAAACTACATAACGAGGTTAGATAGTAAATTTATTCAGCATATTCACATTGTATTATGGTTAAATACATGTAAACAATTTCAATGTTATTCTTCTTATCCATCACCAAAGTTTAGGTTACTTCATCACTAAGAAACTAAGTTAAAAAAACTATTAACTTTTGACATATATTTCGTATACGTTTAAAATAATCGAAATTGTATATTGAGGTTAAATGGTAAATTTATTGACCATATTCACATTGTATTATGGTATAATACATGTAAACAATTTCAATATTATTCTTCTTATCTATCACCAAATTTTAGGTTACTTCATCACAAAGAAACTAAGTTGAAAGACACCAAATTAACTATATATATTTCATATACGTTCGTAATAATTAAAACTATATAATGAGGCTAGATAGTATATTTATTCACCATATTAACATTGTATTATGTTATAATAGAGGTAAACAATTTCAATATTATTCTTCTTATCCATCACCAAATTTTAGGTTACTTCATCACTAAGAAACTAAGTTAAAAGATTATAAATTTATGACATATATTTCATATACGTTCATAATAATTAAAACTATAAAATTAGGTTAGATAGTAAATTTATTCACCATATTTACATTGTATTATGGTATAATACATGTAAACAATATCGATATTATTCTTCTTATCCATCACCGAATTTTAGGTTACTTCATCACTAAGAAACTAAGTTAAAAAAACTATTAACTTATGACATATATTTCGTATACGTTCAAAATAATTGAAATTGTAAATTGAGGTTAAATGGTAAATTTATTCACCATATTCACATTGTATTATGGTATAATACATGTAAACAATTTCAATATTATTCTTCTTATCCATCACCAAATTTTAGGTTACTTCATCACAAAGAAACTAAGTTGAAAGACACCAAATTAACTATATATATTTCATATACATTCGTAATAATTAAAACTATATAATGAGGCTAGATAGTATATTTATTCACCATATTAACATTGTATTATGTTATAATAGATGTAAACAATTTCAATATTATTCTTCTTATCCATCACCAAATTTTAGGTTACTTCATCACTAAGAAACTAAGTTAAAAGATTATAAATTTATGACATATATTTCATATACGTTCATAATAATTAAAACTATATAATTTGGTTAGATAGTAAATTTATTCACCATATTCACATTGTATTATGGTATAATAGATGTAAACAATATCGATATTATTCTTCTTATCCATCACCAAATTTTAGGTTACTTCATCACTAAGAAACTATGTTAAAAGACTATTAATTAATGACATATATTTCATATACCTTCGTAATAATTAAAACTATATAATGAGGTTAGATAGTAAATTTATTCACCATATTCACATTGTATTATGGTATAATACATGTAAAAAATTTCAATACTATTCTTCTTATCCATCACCAAATTTTAGGTTACTTCATCACTAAGAAACTAAGTTAAAACATTATTAATTTATGACATATATTTCATATACGTTCATAATTATTAAAACTATATAATTAGGTTAGATAGTAAATTTATTCACCATATTCATATTGTATTATGGTATAATAGATGTAAACAATATCGATATTATTCTTCTTATCCATCACCAAATTTTAGGTTACTTCATCACTAAGAAACTAAGTTAAAAGACAATAGTTAATGACATATATTTCATATACGTTCGTAATAATTAAAACTATATAATGAGGTTAGATAGTAAATTTATTCACCATATTCACATTATATTATGGTATAATAGATGTAAACGATTTCAATATTATTCTTTTGTCCATCACCAAATTTTAGGTTACCTTATCACTAAGAAACTAAGTTAAAAGACTATTAATTAATGATATATATTTCATATACATTTGTAATAATTAAAACTATATAATGAGGCTAGATAGTATATTTATTCACCATATTCACATTGTATTACAGTATAATAGACTTAAATAATTTCAATATTATTATTCTTATCCATTACCAAATTTTAGATTACTTCATCAATAAGAAACAAAGTTAAAAGACTATAGTAAATGACATATATTCCATATACTATCATAATAATTAAAACTATATAATAAGGTTAGATAGTAAATTCATTCACCATATACACATTATATTATGGTATAATAGATGTAAACAATTTTAATATTATTCTTCTTATCCATCTCCAAATTTTAGGTTACTTCATCACTAAGAAACTAAGTTAAAAGACTATTAATTAATGTCATATATTTCATATACGTTCATAATAATTAAAACTATATAATGAGGATAGATAGTATATTTATTCACCATATTCACATTGTATTATGGTATAATATATGTAAACAATTTCAATATTATTCTTCTTATCCATGACAAAATTTTAGCATCACTAAGAAACTAAGTTAAAAGACTATTAATCAATGACATGTATTCCATATACGCTCGTAATAGTTAAAACTATATAATGAGGTTACATGGTAATTTTATTAACCATATTCACATTGTATTATGGTATAATACAAGTAAACAATTTGAATATTATTCTTCTTATCCATCACCAAATTTTAGGTTACTTCATCACTAAGAAACTAAGTTGAAAGACACCTAATTAACTATATATATTTCATATACGTTCGTAATAATTAAAACTATATAATGAGGCTAGATAGTATATTTATTCACCATATTCACATTGTATTATGTTAAGATAGATATAAACAATTTCAATATTATTCTTCTTATCCATCACCAAATTTTAGGTTACTTCATCACTTAGAAACTAAGTTAAAAGATTATTAATTTATGACATATATTTCATATACGTTCATAATAATTAAAACTATATAATTAGGTTAGATAGTAAATTTATTCACCATATTCACATTGTATTATGGTATAATAGATGTAAACAATATCAATATTATTCTTCTTATCCATCACCAAATTTTAGGTTACTTCATCACTAAGAAACTAAGTTAAAAGACTATTAATTAATGACATATATTTCATATACGTTCGTAATAATTAAAACTATATAGTGTGGCTAGATAGTATATTGATTCACCGTATTCACATTGTATTATGGTATAATACATGTAAACAATTTCAATATTATTCTTCTTATCCATCACCAAATTTTAGGTTACTTCATCACTAAGAAACTAAGTTAAAAGACTATAGTAAATCACATATATTCCATATACGTTCGTAATAATTAAAACTATATAATGAGGTTAGATAGTAAATTTATTTACCATATTCATATTATGTTATGGTATAATAGATGTAAAAAATTCAATATTATTCTTCTTATCCATCACCAAATTTTATGTTACTTCATCACTAAGAAACTAAGTTAAAAGACTATAAATTAATGACATTTATTTCATATACGTTCGTAATAATTAAAACTATATAATGAGGCTAGATAGTATATTTATTCACCATATTCACATTGTATTACGGTATAATAGATGTAAACAATTTCAATATTATTATTCTTATCCATTACCAAATTTAAGGTTACTTCATCACTAAGAAACTAAGTTAAAAGACTATTAATTAATGACATATATTTCATATACGTTCGTAATAATTAAAACTATATAATGAGGCTAGATAGTATATTTATTCACCATATTCAAATTGTATTATGGTAGAATACATGTAAACAATTTCAATATTATTCTTCTTATCCATCACCAAATTTTAGGTTACTTCATCCCTAAGAAACTAAGTTAAAAGACTATTAATTTAGGACTTATATTTCATATACGTTCATAATAATTAAAACTATCTAATGTGGTTAGATAGTAAATTTATTCACCATATTCACATTGTATTATGGTATAATAGATGTAAACAATTTCGATATTATTCTTCTTATCCATCACCAAATTTTAGGTTACTTCATCACTAAGAAACTAAGTCAAAAGACTATTAGTTAATGACATATATTTTATATATATTCGTAATAACTAAAACTACATAATGAGGTTAGATAGTAAATTTATTCAGCATATTCACATTGTATTATGGTTAAATACATGTAAACAATTTCAATGTTATTCTTCTTATCCATCACCAAAGTTTAGGTTACTTCATCACTAAGAAACTAAGTTAAAAAAACTATTAACTTATGACATATATTTCGTATACGTTCAAAATAATCGAAATTGTATATTGAGGTTAAATGGTAAATTTATTCACCATATTCACATTGTATTATGGTATAATACATGTAAACAATTTCAATATTATTCTTCTTATCCATCACCAAATTTTAGGTTACTTCATCACAAAGAAACTAAGTTGAAAGACACCAAATTAACTATATATATTTCATATACGTTCGTAATAATTAAAACTATATAATGAGGCTAGATAGTATATTTATTCACCATATTAACATTGTATTATGTTATAATAGATGTAAACAATTTCAATATTATTCTTCTTATTGTAACACCCCAGTTTTAATTATTTGATTTATTTAATTGGGAAATTATTTTATTAGAATTAATAAAATAAAAAGAATTATTTATTTTGGAATATTTGAAGAAAATAAAAGAAATAAGAAAATATTGGGTTTTTAAGTTATTGGGCTTGGATGTTGTTAGTAAAGAGTGGGGGTGAAAAAGGAATAAGGATACATTTGGGACTCAAGTTATTTTCTCATTATTCACGATAACACAAAATTTTGGATATTTGGGAAGCTGAGCTCTGAAGGTACGAAGAACGAAGAACATCGCTCGAAGAACTCAAGCTGCAATTTGATAAGGTAAGGGGGGCTACTACTCAATTTACATTTGCTTATGGGTTTAGATGCAATTGGTTGGGTAATCGTAGGATAACCCCATTTTCCCTGATGTTCTTAGTGATTGATAACTTTAGGGTCGAATTTTGTTAGAAGAGATTAGGTTCCCTAAAGGTTGTGAATCGATTAAGAAATTAATCCCCATTGTGGATTTAGATCGAAATTGTATGATCGTGAGTTTACCTTAGGTGTTCTAGGGATAACCTCAATGTTATCAGATTTCCCCAAAAGGACGAATAATCACTTTTAAGGTTACTATGATAATTGTTGGTAATGATGAAATTGAAGTGTTGTTTTGAGTTATACAAAATCGATGTCGTTAGGTACCAAAATGCGCGTTTTGGATGGTATTTTTCGCGTTTGGCTGCTGTTCTGAGCTGCTGCAGGTACAGGAAAAATCTGACTCGCGCTCATCAACACGGGCCGTGTTGTTTCACACGGGCACCCGTGTTGATTCACTGTATTGCCAAAAAAATGTGTTTCCAGACACATTTCAACACGGGCCGTGTTGATTCACACGGGCACCCGTGTTGATCCCCTGTATTGGCAAAATAACGTGTTTTCTGGACACATTTCCACACGGGCAGTGTTGATTTACACGGGCACCCGTGTTAAACCTCCTGTGTTGGTTTTTAAACTCTGTTTTCTGTGCATGCTGTTATGTACGGATTGATCCTGTTTTGATGTGCAGTGTTTGACATGTTTTGAATATGTTGTTTATTGATTTCCTAGTGTTGATTGATGCTTGTATCGAATAACGATTGTATGTTATGATACCAACACTATATGGATTTTATTGTCATGCTTTTAGATGATGTTATCAAGCATGAATTATGATATAACTTGATATGATTGATGTTTAATAGTGTGCTGAGTGATTACATGCTATCCATATCCTGTTATGATTGATGTTGTTGATGTTGCATGATATGTTGATTGATGTTAATAGTATGCTGAGTGTTACATACTTTACATATCATGTTGCATTTGTTAATTCCCATTGTGTGGAATTAACATGGTGGCCAATATACGTGTCCGCGATTTAATGGAACGTTGAGGTGGTAGCCGTGTCCGCGATATAATGGAACGGTGAGTTATCCGTGACCCGAGATTTAATGGGGCGGTAAAATGGTACCACATGCATGGGTGTGTTGCATTATATTGAATATAACATGAATGGATGATTTTCCAATGTTGTATTTAATTGATTGTATGCATATATTGCTGATGAATGGTTAATGATGTTTGATTATAAGTATGAAAAGTGATATATTATGAATATATGAATTGTAAAGGTTTTTGTAAACTATGAAACATGCTAACTGTTTGGGTGATGCTTATGGTTTCTGAATTGATTGTTACGAACGTATAATCAAATGTATAGTTGAGATGCTCACCCTTACTGTTGAATATTTCAGATTGAGGAGCTTAGTTCAGGTGCTTGGCGAAGGCTTGTTGTTTCTAGTTTATTTCCGTTTAAGTATTGTCCGGGTCATGCTCTGATAGTTGTAACTCCGGGAACGTTTGTTTGTCGAGCTGCTTTAGTCAGACTCGTTTATTTCCTTATGTTTGTTATAATATGATGTTGATATATTCCAGGTGTTAATCCCTGATGATTTTGAAAATATTATAACATTGGTTTTGTTAATTAAATTATTCCGCTGTGTAAACATGTATGAGTTGCTTCTATGTTATGCATGACAGAAATTTGTTTTTATTAAAAGAGAATTGTGACATCCTCGTTATACATGTACTCTGAAATTATGATTTTAATTATTTGTGAAATTTTGTTCGGGGTTTTAGAGGGTGTTACAATAGTGGTATCAGAGCATAGTCGGTCGTTGCGACCAGAGTCTTGAGTCAGTCATTCCTTTTTGTATGCGACTAGTGCAAGGTAACACTGTCGATACTGTATTCTGATGAAGAGTATGTTTTAATTCTCAGGAATATGGCTGGAAGAGGTAACGGACGGAATGATGCTGCACTCGCTGAGGCTTTGGGGATGTTAGCTGGTGTACTTGCTGGAAATCCAAGTGGAGGTGTGATTGGTGCTGATAGGCAATTGGGAAACTTCCAAAGGAACAATCCTCTGTTGTTCAAAGGTACACATGACCCTGAAGGTGCTCAGAAGTGGCTGAAGGAGATCGAAAGGATTTTCCGTGTGATTGATTGTGCTGAAGATCTGAAAGTCAGATATGGTACGCATATGTTGGCAGAAGAGGCCGACGACTGGTGGGTTGCAACAAGGACTGAAATGGTTCAGGATGGAGAGGCACTGACTTGGGCTAACTTCAGAAGGGCTTTTCTGAGGAGGTACTTTCCTGAAGATGTTCGGGGAAGAAAGGAAATTGAGTTTTTAGAGCTTAAGCAGGGCAATCTGACTGTTAGTGAGTATGCTACTAAGTTCACTGAATTGGCAAAGTATTATGCACACTAAAACAATGATGAGGCTGGAGAATTCTCTAAATGTATCAAATTTGAGAATGGTCTCCGAGATGAGATTAAGCAGGGAATCAGGTACCAGCGTATTCGTAGATTTTCTGATCTGGTGGATTGTAGCAGGATCTTGGAAGAAGATATTACCAAGACTAAGTCGTCTCACTCTCGTGGGGCTGTTGATAAAAGAGGAAAGCAACATATGGACCGTGGCAAGCCATATGGTAGAGGTAACCAGAAATCAGGTGGATGGAAAAGGCCTAGTGGGGGAGATTCTAAGGCTCCTATCAGATGCTACAGGTGTGGTGAGTTTGGTCATCATATTCGAGATTGCAAGAGTGATGAGAAGAAGTGCTATAAATGTGGAAAGACTGGTCATTTGTCTAGTGATTGCAAAGGGAAGTCTGTCACTTGTTATAATTGTGGCGAAGAAGGTCACATTCGTCCGCAGTGTCCTAAGCCTAAGAAGGATCAGTCAGGTGGAAAAGTGTTCGCTTTGTCTAGATCTGAGACTACTCCAGAGGATCGATTGATTAAAGGTACGTGTTTTATTCATGGCACACCTTTAGTTGCAATTATTGATACTGGTGCAACTCATTCTTTCATTTCTTTGGATTGTGCTGAGAGGTTGAAACTGGACATATCTGGTATGCGAGGTAGCATGGTTGTTGATACTCCTGCATCGGGTTCAGTGACAACTTCACTTGTATGTAGGAATTGTCCTATTGAGATTTTTGGTAGAGGTTTCGGTATGGATTTAGTGTGCCTACCGCTTGAACAAATTGATATTATCCTTGGGATGAACTGGTTGGAAGTCAACCGGGTTCATCTGAACTGTTTTGCTAAGACAGTGATTTTTCCAGAAGCAGTTGGTGTCGAGAATTTGACCATGACTGCTAGGCAGGTACAAGAAGCAATGGAAGACGGTGCTAATGTGTTTATGTTACTTGCTTCGTTAAATGCAACAGGAAAGGTCAGGAGTGGCGAATTGCCAGTGGTGTGTGATTTTCCAGAAGTCTTTCCTGATGATGTTGGTGAGTTACCTCCTGAGAGAGAAGTGGAATTTTCTATAGATTTGATTCCTGGTACGAGACCGGTGTCGATGGCGCCATATCGTATGTCTGCGTCTGAGTTGGCTGAATTGAAGAGTCAGTTGGAAGATTTACTGGAGAAGAAGTTTATTCTTCCAAGTGTTTCGCCTTGGGGTGCTCCGGTATTGTTGGTTAAGAAGAAAGAAGGTTCTATGAGACTGTGTGTTGATTACAGGCAATTGAACAAGGTAACCATTAAGAATCGGTATCCATTACCGAGGATTGATGATTTAATGGATCAGCTAATTGGAGCCAGTGTATTCAGTAAGATTGACTTGAGATCTGGATATCATCAGATTCGTGTGAAAGCGGAAGATATTCAAAAGACTGCTTTTCGAACGAGGTATGGGCATTATGAATATTCTGTTATGCCGTTCGGAGTTACTAATGCACCTGGTGTTTTCATGGAATATATGAACAGGATTTTTCATCCGTATCTGGATAAGTTTGTTGTGGTTTTTATTGATGACATTCTGATTTATTCCAAGAATGACGAAGAGCATGCGAAACATCTCAGAATTGTGTTAGGGTTGTTGAAAGATAAGAAGTTGTATGCAAAGTTGTCCAAATGTGAGTTCTGGCTGAATGAAGTTAGTTTTCTTGGACATGTGATTTCTAAGAATGGTATTGCAGTGGATCCTACAAAAGTAGAAGCAGTATCTCATGGGAAGCGCCGAAGACTGTTTCTGAAATCAGAAGTTTTCTTGGTCTTGCAGGTTATTACAGAAAGTTTATCGAAGGATTCTCAAAGTTAGCATTGCCGTTGACAAAGTTGACTCGTAAAGGACAAGCGTTTATTTGGGATTCTGATTGTGAGAAAGGTTTCCAAGAATTGAAGCGGAGATTGACTAGTGCTCCTATCCTGATTTTGCTGAATCTGGTGGAATCTTTTGTGGTTTATTGTGATGCATCTCTGATGGGATTAGGTGGTGTTTTAATGTAGAATCAATAGGTAGTTGCGTATGCTTCGAGACAGTTGAAGGTTCATGAAAGGAACTATCCTACTCATGACTTAGAGTTGGCAGCAGTTGTGTTTGTCTTGAAATTGTGGAGACATTATCTGTATGGTTCGAGATTTGAAGTGTATAGTGATCATAAGAGTTTGAAGTATCTTTTCGATCAGAAAGAGCTCAATATGAGGCAAAGAAGGTGGTTGGAATTTCTCAAAGATTATGATTTTGGTTTGAATTACCATCCTGGTAAGGCAAATGTGGTTGCAGATGCTTTGAGCAGGAAATCCTTGCACATGTCTATGATGATGGTTCGTGAATTGGATTTAATTGAACAATTCCGAGATTTGAGTTTAATTTGTGAAAGTACTCCGAAGTGTGTTCGTTTGGGTATGTTGAAACTTACCAGTAGTATTCTAGAAGAGATCAGGATCGGGCAGAAATCTGATGTTAATTTAGTTGATAAATTGACATTGATCAACCAAGGTCAAGGTGGTGAGTTTAGAATTGATGAAAATGATGTTATAAGATTTGGCGATAGAGTTTGTGTTCCTGATGTTGCAGAAATCAAGAAGAGTATATTAGAGGAAGGACATCGCAGTGGGATGAGTATTCATCCGGGCGCCACGAAAATGTATCATGATTTGAAGAAGTTGTTTTGGTGGCCGGGAATGAAAAAGGAAATAGCTGAATTTGTGTATGCATGTTTAATCTGTCAGAAATCGAAGATTGAGCATCAGAAGCCGTCTGGATTTATGCAACCGATGTTTATTCCAGAATGGAAGTGGGATAGTATTTCTATGGATTTTGTATCCGGGTTGCCGAGGACTCCTAAGAATTGTGAAGCGATATGGGTTGTTGTGGATAGATTGACTAAGTCTGCTCATTTTATACCGGTGCGAATGGATTACTCAATGGAGAGATTGGCACAGTTGTACATTGAGAAAATAGTGAGTTTGCATGGAGTTCCTTCTAGTATTGTGTCAGATAGAGATCCGAGGTTCACTTCGAAATTTTGGGAAGGATTGCAGAAGGCTTTGGGTACTAAATTGAGGTTGAGTTCAGCTTACCATCCTCAGACTGATGGACAGACGGAGAGGACGATTCAATCGTTAGAAGATTTATTGCGTACTTGTGTTTTAGAGAAGGGTGGAGCTTGGGATAGCTATTTGCCATTGATTGAATTTACTTATAACAATAGTTACCATTCGAGTATTGGTATGGCTCCGTTTGAGGCATTGTATGGTAGACGGTGTAGAACGCCTTTGTGTTGGTATGAATCTGGAGAGAGTTCAATAATTGGGCCAGAGATTGTTCAACAGACTACTGAAAAGATCAAATTGATTCAAGAGAAGATGAGAGCTTCTCAGAGTCGTCAGAAAAGTTATCATGATAAGAAGAGGAAGAATTTAGAATTCAGTACTGGAGATCATGTGTTTATGAGGGTTACTCCGATGACGGGTATTGGTCGAGTGTTGAAATCTAAGAAGTTGACTCCGCGTTTTATTGGTCCGTTTCAGATTACGGAAAGAGTTGGAGAAGTTGCTTATCGTATTGCTTTACCTCCGAGACTTGCGAATTTGCACGATGTTTTTCATGTTTCTCAGTTGAGGAGATACATTCCAGACCCATCTCATGTAATCCAAGTAGATGATGTGCAGGTGAGAGATAACCTGACAGTAGAAACATTGCCTATGAGGATAGAAGATCGGGAAGTGAAACAGTTAAGGGGTAAAGAGATAGCATTAGTGAAGGTTGCTTGGGGAGGTCCAGCAGATGGAAATGTTACTTGGGAACTGGAGAGCCAGATGAAAGAGGCTTATCCGGAACTGTTCGTCTAAGGTATGTTTTCGAGGATGAAAACTCTTTTAGTGGGGGAGAGTTGTAACACCCCAGTTTTAATTATTTGATTTATTTAATTGGGAAATTATTTTATTAGAATTAATAAAATAAAAAGAATTATTTATTTTGGAATATTTGAAGAAAATAAAAGAAATAAGAAAATATTGGGTTTTTAAGTTATTGGGCTTGGATGTTATTAGTAAAGAGTGGGGGTGAAAAAGGAATAAGGATACATTTGGGACTCAAGTTATTTTCTCATTATTCACGATAACACAGAATTTGGGATATTTGGGAAGCTGAGCTCTGAAGGTACGAAGAACGAAGAACATCGCTCGAAGAACTCAAGCTGCAATTTGATAAGGTAAGGGGGGCTACTACTCAATTTACATTTGCTTATGGGTTTAGATGCAATTGGTTGGGTAATCGTAGGATAACCCCATTTTCCCTGATGTTCTTAGTGATTGATAACTTTAGGGTCGAATTTTGTTAGAAGAGATTAGGTTCCCTAAAGGTTGTGAATCGATTAAGAAATTAATCCCCATTGTGGATTTAGATCGAAATTGTATGATCGTGAGTTTACCTTAGGTGTTCTAGGGATAACCTCAATGTTATCAGATTTCCCCAAAAGGACGAATAATCACTTTTAAGGTTACTATGATAATTGTTGGTAATGATGAAATTGATGTGTTGTTTTGAGTTATACAAAATCGATGTCGTTAGGTACCAAAATGCGCGTTTTGGCTGGTATTTTTCGCGTTTGGCTGCTGTTCTGAGCTGCTGCAGGTACAGGAAAAATCTGACTCGCGCTCATCAACACGGGCCGTGTTGTTTCACACGGGCACCCGTGTTGATTCACTGTATTGCCAAAAAAATGTGTTTCCAGACACATTTCAACACGGGCCGTGTTGATTCACACGGGCACCCGTGTTGATCCCCTGTATTGGCAAAATAACGTGTTTTCTGGACACATTTCCACACGGGCAGTGTTGATTTACACGGGCACCCGTGTTAAACCTCCTGTGTTGGTTTTTAAACTCTGTTTTCTGTGCATGCTGTTATGTACGGATTGATCCTGTTTTGATGTGCAGTGTTTGACATGTTTTGAATATGTTGTTTATTGATTTCCTAGTGTTGATTGATGCTTGTATCGAATAACGATTGTATGTTATGATACCAACACTATATGGATTTTATTGTCATGCTTTTAGATGATGTTATCAAGCATGAATTATGATATAACTTGATATGATTGATGTTTAATAGTGTGCTGAGTGATTACATGCTATCCATATCCTGTTATGATTGATGTTGTTGATGTTGCATGATATGTTGATTGATGTTAATAGTATGCTGAGTGTTACATACTTTACATATCATGTTGCATTTGTTAATTCCCATTGTGTGGAATTAACATGGTGGCCAATATACGTGTCCGCGATTTAATGGAACGTTGAGGTGGTAGCCGTGTCCGCGATATAATGGAACAGTGAGTTATCCGTGACCCGAGATTTAATGGGGCGGTAAAATGGTACCACATGCATGGGTGTGTTGCATTATATTGAATATAACATGAATGGATGATTTTCCAATGTTGTATTTAATTGATTGTATGCATATATTGCTGATGAATGGTTAATGATGTTTGATTATAAGTATGAAAAGTGATATATTATGAATATATGAATTGTAAAGGTTTTTGTAAACTATGAAACATGCTAACTGTTTGGGTGATGCTTATGGTTTCTGAATTGATTGTTACGAACGTATAATCAAATGTATAGTTGAGATGCTCACCCTTACTGTTGAATATTTCAGATTGAGGAGTTTCGTTCAGGTGCTTGGCGAAGGCTTGTTGTTTCTAGTTTATTTCCGTTTAAGTATTGTCCGGGTCATGCTCTGATAGTTGTAACTCCGGGAACGTTTGTTTGTCGAGCTGCTTTAGTCAGACTCGTTTATTTCCTTATGTTTGTTATAATATGATGTTGATATATTCCAAGTGTTAATCCCTGATGATTTTGAAAATATTATAACATTGGTTTTGTTAATTAAATTATTCCGCTGTGTAAACATGTATGAGTTGCTTCTATGTTATGCATGACAGAAATTTGTTTTTATTAAAAGAGAATTGTGACAGCCTCGTTATACATGTATCCATCACCAAATTTTAGGTTACTTCATCACTAAGAAACTAAGTTAAAAGATTATAAATTTATGACATATATTTCATATACGTTCATAATAATTAAAACTATATAATTAGGTTAGATAGTAAATTTATTCACCATATTCACATTGTATTATGGTATAATAGATGTAAACAATATCGATATTATTCTTCTTATCCATCACCAAATTTTAGGTTACTTCATCACTAAGAAACTATGTTAAAAGACTATTAATTAATGACATATATTTCATATACCTTCGTAATAATTAAAACTATATAATGAGGTTAGATAGTAAATTTATTCACCATATTCACATTGTATTATGGTATAATACATGTAAACAATTTCAATATTATTCTTCTTATCCATCACCAAATTTTAGGTTACTTCATCACTAAGAAACTAAGTTAAAAGACAATAGTTAATGACATATATTTCATATACGTTCGTAAAAATTAAAACTATATAATGAGGTTAGATAGTAAATTTATTCACCATATTCACATTATATTATGGTATAATAGATGTAAACAATTTCAATATTATTCTTCTTGTCCATCACCAAATTTTA
>CATIWC010003089.1:7500-40525 GCA_948472305.1 Vicia faba
TAGATAGATAGATAGATAGATAGATAGATAGATAGATAGATAGATAGATAGATAGATAGATAGATAGATAGATAGATAGATAGATAGATAGATAGATAGATAGATAGATAGATAGATAGATAGATAGATAGATAGATAGATAGATAGATAGATAGATAGATAGATAGATAGATAGATAGATAGATAGATAGATAGATAGATAGATAGATAGATAGATAGATAGATAGATAGATAGATAGATAGATAGATAGATAGATAGATAGATAGATAGATAGATAGATAGACAGATAGATAGATAGATCGATTGATTGATTGATTAATTAATTGATAGATAGATTGATAGATAGATAGATAGATCGATTGATTGATTGATTGATAAATAGATTGATAGATAGATAGATAGGTAGGTAGGTAGATAGATAGATAGATAGATAGATAGATAGATAGATAGATAGATAGATAGATAGATAGATAGATAGATAGATAGATAGATAGATAGATAGATAGATAGATAGATAGATAGATAGATAGATAAGATAGATAGATAGATAGATAGATAGATAGATAGATAGATAGATAGATAGATAGATAGATAGATAGATTGCTTGATTGATAAATAGATTGATAGATAGATAAGGCAGACAGACAGACAGATATAAAGATAGATAGATAGATAGATAGATAGATAGATAGATAGATAGATAGATAGATAGATAGATAGATAGATAGATAGATAGATAGATAGATAGATAGATAGATAGATAGATAGATAGATAGATAGATAGATAGATTGATCGATTGATAGATAGAATGATAGATAAATAAGAAGATAGAATGATAGATAAATAAGACAAGCAGATAAATAGATAGATAAGGCAGACAGAAAGATAGATAGATATATAAATAAGACAAGCAGATAAATACATAGATAAGGCAGACAGAAAGATAGATAGATAGATAGATAGATAGATAGATAGATAGATAGATAGATAGATAGATAGATAGATAGATAGATAGATAGATAGATAGATAGATAGATAGATAGATAGATAGATAGATAGATAGATAGATAGATAGATAGATAGATAGATAGATAGATAGATAGATAGATAGATAGATAGATAGATAGATAGATAGATAGATAGATAGATAGATAGATAGATAGATAGATAGATAGATAGATAGATAGATAGATAGATAGATAGATAGATAGATAGATAGATAGATAGATAGATAGATAGATAGATAGATAGATAGATAGATAGATAGATAGATAGATAGATAGATAGATAGATAGATAGATAGATAGATAGATAGACAGATAGATAGATAGATCGATCGATTGATTGATTAATTAATTGATAGATAGATAGATAGATAGATAGATAGATAGATAGATAGACAGATAGATAGATAGATCGATCGATTGATTGATTAATTAATTGATAGATAGATTGATAGATAGATAGATAGATAGATCGATTGATTGATTGATTGATAAATAGATTGATAGATAGATAGATAGGTAGGTAGGTAGATAGATAGATAGATAGATAGATAGATAGATAGATAGATAGATAGATAGATAGATAGATAGATAGATAGATAGATAGATAGATAGATAGATAGATAGATAGATAGATAGATAGATAGATAGATAGATAGATAGATAGATAGATAGATAGATAGATAGATAGATAGATAGATAGATAGATAGATAGATAGATAGATAGATAGATAGATAGATAGATAGATAGATAGATAGATAGATAGATAGATAGATAGATAGATTGCTTGATTGATAAATAGATTGATAGATAGATAAGGCAGACAGACAGACAGATATATAGATAGATAGATAGATAGATAGATAGATAGATAGATAGATAGATAGATAGATAGATAGATAGATAGATAGATAGATAGATAGATAGATAGATAGATAGATAGATAGATAGATAGATAGATAGATAGATAGATAGATAGATCTATTGATAGATAGAATGATAGATAAATAAGACAAGCAGATAAATAGATAGATAAGGCAGACAGAAAGATAGATAGATATATAAATAAGACAAGCAGATAAATACATAGATAAGGCAGACAGAAAGATAGATAGATAGATAGATAGATAGATAGATAGAGAGATAGACAGATACATAGATAGATAGATAGACAGATAGATAGAGAGATAGACAGATACATAGATAGATAGATAGATAGATAGATAGATAGATAGATAGAGAGATAGACAGATACATAGATAGATAGACAGATAGATAGAGAGATAGATAGATAGAGAGATAGACAGATACATAGATAGATAGACAGATAGATAGAGAGATAGACAGATACATAGATAGATAGATAGATAGATAGATAGAGAGATAGACAGATACATAGATAGATAGACAGATAGATAGAGAGATAGACAGATACATAGATAGATAGATAGACATATAGATAGATAGATAGATAGATAGATAGACAGATACATAGATAGATAGACAGATACATAGATAGACAGATAGACAGATAGATAGACAGATAGACAGATACATAGATAGACAGATAGACAGATAGATAGATAGATAGACAGATACATAGATAGATAGATAGACAGATACATAGATAGACAGATAGACAGATAGATAGATAGATAGACAAATACATAGATAGATAGATAGATAGACAGATACATAGATAGACAGGTACATAGATAGACAGATACACAGATAGATATATAGATAGATAGACAGATACATAGATAGATAGACAGACAGATACATAGATAGACAGATAGATAGATAGATAGATAGATAGACAGATACATAGATAGATAGACAGATACATAGATAGATAGATAGATAGATAGATAGATAGACAGATTTGATGATGCGGAGCTTTACATTTTGTAGGAAAAATTGGTCATGGATATTGAAAGCTCGCGGTGGCTGAGTTACTGTTGTTTGTCGATGTACAAAAACTTCTTTGGGTAGATTTGTTGCATAATGATGTTGGAAAAAGCTTGAATTGCATAACGAATTGCAATCAACTTCCTGTACTGCCAAACATATTCTAAAAGTGTTGGGGGGATACTAGGAGCATTAATACATAATGTAGGACTAGGAACCTTTGTGAGAGACACACCACTTATCCATCTAAAACCTTAAGGTGATATGTGAGTGGGTTCTCCCACTTATATATGCTCAAGTCTCCACATTCCTATCCAATGTGGGACTATTTCCCCATTTACTCACACTTGCTATATTATTCCAACACCCCCCCCCCCCCCTCAAGTGTGAGTCCACAATGCTCCTCCACTTGTACCGCCATTGACATCTTGCAACGGAACACCACTTCCTGGGCGCATTTCGATACAAGTCTCTTCTGGTCTCTTTCTCGGATCAAAGGCTCTGATACCATTTGTTGGGGGGGGGGGGGGGTACTAGGAGCATTGATACATAGTGTAGGACTAGGCACCTTTGTGAGAGACACACCACTTATCCACCTAAAATCTTAAGGTGATAGGTGAGTGGATTCTCCCACTTATATATGCTCAAGTCTCTGTATTCCTATCTAATGTGGGACTATTTCCCCATTTACTCACACTTGCTATATTATTCTAACAAAAAGTTCCAATTCAGTTTTATCATTTCACTAGAGCAATGTTGTTAAACCAACATATTAACAACAAAGAGGCGTATGAAACTTGAACTCCGGCGTCAGTCGTGCGCGGTAGTTGAGAGTGTGTTACTTTGAGTGATGGCGACGGAACCGATTTGGAGGTTGTTAGGAGATGAAGTGAGAAAGGATATGTTGCAACTGAAGAAGATCTCGGAGGTAATGAGATGCTCAATTTGGTGTTCAGTTGCGTTGAAAATGCAGAGGAAATGGTGTTTGTTGTGGTTCAGCGAAACTGATAATGAAAGGGTAAGATAGGATGAAAGGAGAATGAGACCGTGGAAATAGTGGCGCAAAGGGTGGTTTGAGGCACCAGAAATGATGTTGTGGTGGCCGCGATTTAAGTGGTCGGACGAAAAGGTGAATTTACGGCGAGTTTAAGGTGGAAGAGAAAACATAGTGGAGTGTGTGGTTGATAGAGAGAGTGAAGTAGGGTAGGAAATAGAGATGAGTGTGTGACTAATAGATTATTTGTAGGAATATTTTCTTGAAACACGTATATTTAATATTTTAAAATTTTAAATATAATTTTATTATATTTAATTATATTTAATTGTATTTAATTTTTTTTAATTATAGTACTTCTTAACACGTGTCTTAAGGACACATGTTAGCAAACTCTTATAAATAAACAATATGTATTTAACTTCAATTTATATTATTACATTTACACACTTCAATTTATATTATTACATTTACACTACAATTGACAACCACCTTACATCATTATTTCAATTGAATTGCTTTAAAAATAATAATATTTAATATTAAATTCTCATGTTTACAAATTATTTTACGAAATTTCATCACCTAAATATAAACAATCAATGTTGCCACTTCATCAGACTCCATTCATAAAATAAAAAAAAGAAATGGAAAGGCTAAACAATCTCTAAGTTCCTTTGTGGGAAATACTCTTATCATGTTGCTTTAAAGGCAAAAATATCCTAGACATTATAAAATAATCAAATGGGTCTCAAATACAAATAAGTTGATCTTTTTACAAAAACACTTCAAATTTAATAAATGAAACATTTTTTTTTATTTTTTTATTGTAAATTTGAATGAAAACTAAAAAAAGATAAAAATAAACATAAAATGAAATATTTTGTTTTTAAATTTTTTCAAATAAAAAATTAAAATGAATTGAAACAAATAAAATGTAAACCAATGCAAGGCCGAAAAAATAAAATAAATCTACTGAATTAAACTCTACATAATAAAGTTCTACATTATAGGTCGATTCAAATCAATATTACAATTAAAAACATCCAGATAAAAAAGCTCATATCGATCAAAATGCAAACGCACACTAAATTGAAAAAATTAAATTAACATACTAAAAAGACTTACACACACTGTAATTTTGTAAAATTGTTCGGCGCAGATTCAAACTTGAAAAGATTTACTCGAAGACTAAAATTTTATTTTAAATGCAATAAAGCTGATTGCCTACCATTTTAAAAAAAGTCGAGACAAAATTAAAATATGGTAATTATACAACTACTCCATTTGTCTAACGTGTTAACACATGTTTAAACATACACATACATAAATCTTAATTTCAGAACAAACACATTAATTAAGCAAATTAATTTAATTTGTTCTTAAATTACTAGAACTAAAGTTGGAGCATTAACTAAAAGTGTATTAATCGATATAAAACACAAAAGTAAGAACACATATTTTTTAAACTAATGTTTACATAATAATAGGTTCTTCCTTTTCAGAACTCCCAATTCTTAAGAAAATTTGATCGAAAAATGCATCTAAAATGTTTCATGAAGTGTAGAGAGTTAAATGAAATTTTTTTTATGAATCAAATAATATTTGGTCAGAATATTATAAAGTTAAGATGAAGAAATTCTAAAAAAATCATAAAATACCATTAAAATGACTGTAGCAAAACAACATTGAATAACGTTGATAGTAATACTGTTATTTACAGCTTTTGTAATGAGAAAACAAATTGTGGTAACAGCTTTTGTAATGAGAAAACAAATTGTGGTAAATTTAAAGTGCAAAGACCCAATTACTGTCACACTATTTGTATTAATCGAAATCGCTAAGTTTTTGGTGCAACGTGACTTTGACCTTTATTTAAAACCTTGAAAATGAAGACCTTTCCAAAACAAAAAGATCTAAACAAGCAAGGAAACACAAACTCACCAATTTAGAGATAAAGCTAAGTTAATGAATTTGACGGCAGCATCTTAATTCCATCATGTTGTTATGAAGCATTGGGCAGCTTTGCTCCAGGTGAGAGCGACATGTATCATCATTGGATCAAACAAAAAGAACAACCACGTTAAATTCTCCGAAAGAAAATGGTGGTGTCTAAGCCATGAACTCTTCTGATACTTGTTTCTCTCACCTGGAACAGAAGTGACCATTGAAATATTAAAATTTATTTGTGACTTTAAGAAGAAACTCTTTATGTTTCAAGCTTTGCATTTTCTCTTCTTATATTGGCTTTTTGTTTTTGTAGGTATTTTTATTGTTTGTTCACGGGTCGTTTTATAGGTCTTGTGCTTATCTCTTTGTGAAGCCATAAACCTGTATTAATAACGACTATTGTATTGTTAAATAAAGATAATTATGATAAAATATAATTGGACAGATTCATGCTTTGCAAATTGCAATCATTTATTGATCATACCAGTAGGGATAAAGGGAAGTCAAGTCATCACTCATTTATTTTACTTACAAAAAATATAATAAAATATTTCAACTAAAGAATTTTTTCTGGTTAGGTTCAGTGTCCCCCACAACACCTTGGAGAGTTGATTCTTGAAAACCATAATTGTATCTATGAATTTATATTTGATTTTCAATCCAAAACAATTATATATTTGCAACTAATAATGGAATTAATTAAAAATTGACTTCTTTCAATTAATATTTCTACATATTGCATCAAGAGAATAATTGTTATGTCCTGTTAATATAAAATATTTTATATGATTACTGAATCACAATTATTTACAAGTGATATTTCATATATAATTTTTAAAAAAATCAAAATTTTATAAAAATTTAATAATTATAATTTATTGAAAATATAAAAAAAAATTATATCACCAGTGTATTTCAATTAAATTCTTACATAAATAAAAAATTCAAACTTTCAATAAAATCATTGAAAAACTATATATTTAACCAACACAGTATTAGCCATATTTTTTTAAATATTAATCAGACATATTTTTTACGCGCAACCGTAAAACATTCTTAGAACAGAGATCAGACCGAAATCTCTAATTTAACTAGAAGAGACACATTTCATCTCTTCAAACGCTCTCGAGTGTATTGACCATGTTTTTATTAAAGAAAGAAGGGTGAAAAAAAAAGTCACGATAACGGCCGGCAACTTTGAAATTCAAAGTTGATATTTCTGAAAAGCATTTTGATAGGACAGTTATTGTCTTTAGTAACCGACATTATTAAATAGACTAAAAAGACAGATGTGTCATCTAGGAAATATACATTTTTTATAATTGTGGCATACATTTATCTTTTTGTCTTTATTTGGATAGTTGATCAGCAATGTGACATGGGCAATACATATGAAAAAACCAGCCTCCGGTTATTAGAAAACTGTCCATGGTTTTGATTATAGAGTTTGTGGACAAAAACCAATTTAATCCAAAAAAAGTCCAATCTCTTTAATTCTATTCAAATATTTGATTATAACGAATAATTTCATTTTAAAATTAAGTCTGTTTCACGATTTTTTTTTTACAATAATCAAGTATTAAAATAATATTTCGTAAATAACCGCGTTTCAGAAAAAATTACGCAAATAACCATATTTCGGATGACTCCTCAAAGGAGGAGCCATCTCACTTAGCGCCTCCACCCTTAGATTTTCCCTAGGCGCCATCTCACTTGGCGTCTCCCTTCACTTTTAGTCAATTGAGATGGCGCATGCACCTTAAAAGTGAGAGGAGGCGTCATCTATTTGACTCCTAGGACAAAACTACGGCAAAACTAGGGCAAAATGCTATTTTATAAATAATTCATTTGTTTCTCCGAAATTTTGCACACTTTCTCGCACTGTATTTTTATTTTTTACTCTGTTATTTGCGTCATGACGTCGCCCATGATTTTTAGCAGAGATGGTTACGTTATCTTCTCTGCCACGAAATCTGTGATGAAAATGAAATTCTTGCACATTCACTCCATGGAGCGTCTGAAGCGGGAGTTGATGCGATGGCTAGATGGAGACATTGCGGAGGGGGGGAAAATTCGAAGGATCCAGCGAAAACGAACAACAACCTCACATGCGACAGGAAGACCTAATGTATGGTTGGAGGAAGTCAAAACAGACAGCGATGTAATGTTGATGATGCATGGGTCAGATGAAATTGTGTTAACAGTTGTAATTTCGTAGACGAAATATCGTTAATTTTTCTTGTACGCGCAATATTTATTGTAGCAAAATCTGTTAACGGAAAACCCTAATGTTTACAACATAATTAAGGAAAGATTTTATGTATTACAATTTTTATGTGGTCGAGGAAGACGCTCGATTCGGACAATTTTTGCGATTGTGTCCGACCTGACGGCATAAACCACACTTTCTTTCCAACTTGTCAAGATCGTCCATTTCTGTTGTGATGCGCTTACTTTTGGGACGACCCTTCTTGTTCCTTTGCATTTGGTCATTGTGCCACACTATTTCGCCGTTGTATGCAGGCCAATAATCTGGTTTTGCTACCAAAGGAAAGTTGTTGTTGTAAACATTGAGCAACGTTTCAGATTTGTAAATGTTTGACAGAAGTTACAGCGCGTCTTGATGGGTATGAGCACAAGCGGCAATGACATGAGAGCAAGGCATACAAAATGCTTGAAACCTGCCACAATCGCACCAACGAGAAGGTAGCATGACCCTATATTTTTATCTTGGCAGGCCTTCGTTGTGGTCGATTGTCTCTTTCACAATGAAGTTGTGGCTGTGTCGGTCAAACCGTATATGAGTGTTGGCTTTGGCACTTTCTGCCTTAATGTATTTCATGCAGCTTTCACTCCATAGTTGTCCAGATTGCAACACCGCATTCCATATTTCACCTCTTTTGGCAAATAACGCAGCCATCCTAAAATACGTAGATTTTACCAAAGTAGTGATCAGGAGGTTTCGTATGCCTTTGAATACCCCATTCATCGATTCAATAAGATTTGTTGTCATGTGCCCCCATCTTTGGCCATTGTCGTATGACCTAGTCCATTTTTCCATCGGAATATTGTCGATCCACCTACCGACTTCCGGATTTGACAAACGGATCTCGTTGCGGTAATATTTGAATGTGGGTTGTGCCAATGCATATCCCGCATTCATAACCACTTTCCTCAATGTTTTGTCCTTGATCTCCCTCGTGAAATTCTAGACGATATGCCTAACGCAATAGACATGCGTAGAAGGAGGGTCATGCCAACCGTTTGCAAGATTATTGTAGGCACTTTCAATGGAGGCATGTCTGTCCGAGATCAAATAGAGATCTGGTTGAGGAGCCACGTATGTCCGCAGATTTTTCAGAAAAAAGCTCCAAGCACCACCGGTCTCCCCCTCGACAAGGGCAAAGGCAATGGGGAAAATGTTGTTGTTGCCATCTTGTGCAACTGCCATCAGTAGCGTGCCTTTGTACTTCCCATACAACCAAGTCCCATCAATTTGTATAATTGGTTTCCATGATGCAAACCATGTGATGCAAGGTTGAAATGCCCAAAACACTCGACTGAATATTCCGTTGTCGTTTAGTAGACTACCATCTTGGGCGTATGCTGGCACTGTTTCTAGAACGTAAACAGTACCTGGAGAATACGTCTTGAGTGCATTCAGGTAGCGAGGAAGTTCTTGGTATGACTCATCCCAGTTTCCGTACACCTTTTCAATCTCCTTAGTCTTTGCTAACCACCCCTTACGGTAAGACGGAGTGTAGTTAAAAACCGTGGTGATGTGGGAGATGATTGTTTTCACCTTCAAAGATGGGTCGTTGCTGACCAGGGGTAGGATTTCTTGACAGATGAGATCGTAGTTAAGTTTTCGGTGGTCCTGTGATTGGGTAGAACTTACACAAGTGTGGGTAGTCATGAAACCTATGACCCAACAGTCACCTCTTAATCTGTATGATGCAGTCAGCTTGAACATACAGTCAGGGTGGACACACTTGATCTTGTACCTTTCCGGGTTGACACGGTCCACCTTAAAATCAACCGAGTTGAGCATGTGGAATTTTTTTATGGCTCTGATGCATTCCTCTCTGTTACGAAACTTGTCCTTCTCTTTTAAATTTTCATCCGACTGCATATACGGATTGAAAAATAAGTCAGTAGAAGGTTCATCTCCGACCATGTTTAAGTTTGTCATGTGCGGAGGTGGTGTGTAGATCTCGTTTGCAGGAATACTAGGTATGCCATCATCGTCAGAATCATCATTCACCATTTCATCAAACTCTAACTCGTCATCTTCTTCTTCTTCATCAACTGCATCTACCTCAGCTTGTTCATTCTCCAAAGGATCAACCACTTGTGTCACCTGAGGCTCTCGCAGCATAATGTACAACTCAATAGAGTCGTACCCAGAATACACATGGCTGGAAAACATATTCTGGAGATCCTCGTCATCTTGAACTTCAACCTTATTAAAAATTACTTGGTTGTTTCCAAAAAAAAACTGGATTCTGATAAAATATCTGGGTCACCGGGCCTCGTCCAAGTTTGGCCTCCAATTGTTTTTTGAAGTACAAGAAATTGGCTTTCCCGTTTAAGAGAAATCGGATGTTGTCTGTGTCTCTAAACAAAAACCCAGCGGTGGGACAAATGTATGTCTCACCGTTGAAATGTGCTTTGACGACATATTGTGGTGCAGAGGCCATTGTGTAGGGTTGTTTGAAGGTTTGAAGGTTGGAATGTTTGAAGTTTATGAGTTATTTGAAGGTTGGAATGTTTGAAGTTTATTAATTGTATGAAGGTTTGAAGATTGTAAGGTTTGAAGGTTGGAATGTTTGAAGTTTATGAGTTATTCGAAGGTTTGTATGTTTGATTGTTTGAAGGTTTGAAGGTTTGATTATAAGAACGTTTGAAGGTTGGAAGATTTGACAGATTAAGTGAATCAATGTTATGATAAACGTAAGACTAAAAATCTCATACTGAATTTCAATTAAGTAAGGATGTAACCCCCAAGGCTGCCAATAGTGTTACATGCATGGCATCCCAAAGGCTGTCACGTAGCCTGAGCCTAGCCTGCAACCAATGACACCTCTTATTCGCCAATTGGGATGGTGACACCTTTTATTTTTGTACTCTTTCGCCAAGTCCATTGGCGTCTCCGTTACTGTCCAATCGTGATATATGCATGCAGATATGTAACCCCCTAGGCTGCCACCTAGCCTGCGCCTACTCTACACCTACACTGTATCTTGTAAGTCTCCTCCCATCACCTCCAATAGGATTACATGCATTCAGGAATGGCATCCCAAAGGCTGTCACGTAGCCTAAGCCTAGCCTGCAACCAATGACACCTCTTATTCGCCAATTGGGATGGCGACACCTTTCATTTTTGTACTCTTTCGCCAAGTCCATTGGCGCCTCCCTCACTGTCCAATCGTGATACATGCATGCAGATATGTAACCCCCTAGGCTGCCACCTAGCCCGCGCCTACTCTGCACCTACACTGTATCTTGTAAGTCTCCTCCCATCACCTCCAATAGGGTTACATGCATTCAGGCATGGCATCCCAAAGGCTGTCACGTAGCCTGAGCCTAGCCTGCAACCAATGACACCTCCTATTCGCCAATTGGGATGGCGACACCTTTCATTTTTGTACTCTTTCGCCAAGTCCATTGGCGCCTCCCTTATTGTCCAATCGTGATACATGCATGCAGATATGTAACCCCCTAGGCTGCCACCTAGCCTGCGCCTACTCTGCACCTACACTATATCTTGTAAGTCTCCTCCCATCACCTCCAATAGGGTTACATGCATTCAGGCATGGCATCCCAAAGGCTGTCACGTAGCCTGAGCCTAGCCTGCAACCAATGACACCTCTTATTCGCCAATTGGGATGGCGACACCTTTCATTTTTGTACTCTTTCGTCAAGTCCATTGGTGCCTCCTTTACTGTCCAATCGTATTACATCCTTAGGCTGCCACCTAGCCTGCAAGAGTGACACCTTTCATTTTTGTACATGCATGCAGATATGTAACCCCCTAGGCTGCCACCTAGCCTGCAAGAGTGACACTTCTCATGCATGCATGCACCAGCTACCACCTCACTCACTCTATGAAATTTTTTTGCCTATAAATACAGACCATATCATACATATCTCACACCCACACAAGTCTCACTCTCTGCTACGAAATCTTTCATAATCTCTTACACTTTCTAACTCTTTCATAATCTCTTACACTTTCTAAGTCTTTCATAATCTCAAACATTTTAAACAATGGCTCTTCTAACAATGGGCGATTCTCACAGAGGCACAAGGGAAAACATTTCCGCATTTGTAAGTTTCTATTTTGGTTATACATTTTTCATACTTCAGATAATGCTTTGTTCATCTTACTTAATCTTACACCTTTTACATTATGAACTCAGGATACCAAAAGATTCAGAATCCGTTCTCACAACTACCTGGCTCCCGACCCATTTATCGTACCATATCTGGAATATGCAGGTTTTGGACATGTTATAAAGATCTCCAACTGCACAATTGATTCGAAGTTCATTCTTGCAATGTTGGAAAGGTGGAGACCAGAGACCCATACATTTCACCTACCAATAGGTGAATGTACCGTCACGCTAGAGGATGTGTACATGTTACTAGGTCTCCCTGTCGACGGTAAGGCCGTGAATGGGTCGGTTCAACAACCCAACTCTCAGTGTGAAGAGCTGTTGGGAAGGGATATGGTAGAAGGTGGTGGTGCGAGAGGTCAGGGAATACTACTCACTGAGCTTAAAAGTCATTATGCAAGTTTGGAATTAAACGAAAATTCCTCCGAGCAAGACAGGGTAGTAAAAGCCAGAACTTATCTTATGATACTATTTGGTACCATTTTATTTCCCGAAAGTACGGGAAATAGTGTAAATTTTATGTATTTACATTTACTTAGAGATTTTGAAAAAACGAGAAAGTATAGTTGGGGTTCTGCAGTTTTAGCCCACCTATACAGTTTCTTGTGCAAAAATGCAGTCAAGGAAAAATGTACATTTTATGGGTGCGCTTTTTTACTACAAGCCTGGGGTTGGTGGAGGACGGAGTCCTTAAACCCCGTCAACAACAACACTTTCGTTTTCCCGTACGCAACAAAGTAAGTCATAAAGTTATATCATTTATTACTATTCATCTCTTCACCAAATATATGCTAAAAATAAAATGTTTTTCATTTCCTTTAGGTATTGCGTGAGGGGTATGGATTACGGCAAGAATCCAAGATTCAATGTCGCACTATACCGCAATCTGTTGGATCACTTAGGCCCGGATGATGTACGTCGTACCTTTAAACTTTTCTTCATTTAAATTATTTATATATTACGTTTTTGTTAACCTGATTTAAATTTTATCGCAGTTCGTCTGGAGACCATATTTGGGTTTGGGCCATGATCCAAACCCAGAGGATGCAGCAATTTGGACCGCGAAGACTGCAATCATTTGGTTCAACGTTGTGGAGATGCACCACAGTGACCGTGTGAAGATGCAGTTCGGAATGCATCAAGAGATACCAAGTGATCCAACTTGTTTGTCCCCATGGCATCTCAAAAGGGTCGACGCCCAGTGGGGTCTTACCAACTGGAAAGACTTCGCTCCGGAATGGTGTAAGATGTGGCTGAGGCGTCACCGATATGTCTTGTAATTCCCGGTTTTCCTTAATCATGGTAATATGCGACACACGGATCAATATGTATCTTGGTACAAGTCGGTTAGTAACCCTGAAATGCACGTGTCTCATTCAAGGTACTTGGTTGACCCACGCACACAATGGGCACAACCCTCGTTTCCCCAACAACAAACCCAAAACACATCAACCTCCTACCAACCCCCCAGAAGAAACAGAACCACAAACATCCAACCACAGTCCCCACCACAACACAATTACACTCAAATGCCCACAACCAACCACAATCACCATCTCACTACCAATACCCTCATATGCCTCACACCCAACCATAATACCAATCACAATACCAACACACCCGCATACCCCACACACAATTTCAGTCTTCCGTATATCCCAATATGGGCCCCCTCAACATCCAGCCTTAGCTCTGATCTGGGAATGTCAGAAGATTACAAACAAACCGACCCAGCCTACCATCAACCACAATATCACCAAACCACCCAACATCCTCAATACCAAACACCCCAAGATCCATTTCCTTTCTACCCACCGTACTCAAACGATCAATGCTACAGACCCACCATGGAACCCCACCCACCGCCAACACGACCAAACTTTAAGGGTATGGGTAACCGACTGTACCAAAGCGGATCTTCTAGATATGGAGATCTGACTGACTTTATGGATCCGGAACGCATTGACTTCACTGAGCCATCGACCCTGCCACAGTAGGAAACACGACGACACCCAACACGGGAAAGGCGAGGACGGGGATGCGGAACGGGGGGTCATTACCGGGTTCCGGGGGATCACTGATTTATCTATTTTTTTATCTGTTTTTTTTATCTGTTTTTTTTATCTGGTTTTTTAATGTAATACATTTGGATGTAATTATTTTTTTTATAATAAAAAGTCAATTTTGTTGATCCTGTATCCAATACGCAACGCACCGGACCAAAAAAAAAGAAGCAAATTTTGCCCTAGAAATACACATAGGCGCCATCTCACTTGACTTAGGGCATGCCCTAAGCACATAGGCACCGAGTGAGATGGCGCCTCCCCTTAAATAATGGGTGTAGGCGCCAAGTGAGATGGCTCCTCCTTTGGGGAGTCATCTGAAACATGGTTATTTGCGTATTTTTTTCCGAAACGCGGTTATTTGCGAATTTTTTTTTAATACTTGGTTATTAAAAAAAAAAATCCTGTTTCACTTTGTTTTTTTGGTAGCAGAAACTAATTTTTCAAGTCGAAGAAAATCACAGTAGTTATCAAAATAGTTTTTCAAAAGAATTTAATATTGTTATAGGTCTAAAATTGGATTAAGTCTAATTTACTTAATTTAATTTTTTTTTGTTAATTTTTATATTAAATTGATAATTTTTTTTGGAATAAAAAATATGTTTATAAAGAATAAAAAAATTATTACAAACAATACGATTTTTAAGATCCAACCCACCAAAACATTAAAGAAAGATAAAAGGCCTTAAAAGCTAGGGCATCAAAGATAATCAATGTGATGCCTTAACTAAGATTCGGTCCAAAGTATATTTACAATGGCATGAACAATATAATCACCTATATTACTATTTATATGAGTATTGTTAAATAGTGTAAATTTTTATACTTCCAACTCTCATAAACTGTTTTAATAAAAGCACACTTTAGGAGTTGTGATCTCCACCCTTTTCCTTTACAACCATTCATGATCCAATTTAGTTCTTCTTGCCAACCACATGTGATATGAGCAACTTGAAGCCACAACAGAACATGAAGCCAAATTTTCTTCATTTCATCATAATCAAAAAGTAAATGTTATAAAGTCTCTTGTTGATTACAAAAATAGCTATTGTCATTCATAATCATGTCAAACCTCTTGAGTCTCTCTTTTGTGGCCAAATTATCTTGGCATGTCATCCAGAAGACAAAAACGGATCTAGGCCTAGCCATGTTGCCATACATCAATTTCATCCATACAACAAGTTGTTTAGGCTCTCTTAAATAGAAGTACATATCTCTAATATGATAAGTGGAAGCTTGCTGAAGTATATTCCACAGTTGCTGATTCTGCAAGTAGTTTCTCTATTTGAGGATAGTTTTCTATATCCAAGAACATGACTTGTCTAATTGGAACAAGCATGATGTTGTCACATTTTAAGTAGTAGCAGTTCACCCATTTAATCCATAAACTACCTCTCTTGCCACTAAGGCTCTACATCAATTTTATCAAGCAGACTTGGTTCCATTCCTTGATGGAAATAATGTTTAGGCAACATGGGATTTTCTACTAATGGTATCACCACCAACCAAAAGAAAAGATCTACATGCATCATCAATTTTCTGAATGATTTTTTTAAGTAAAGGGATGCATTACATCCAATAATTTGTGACAACAAACAAAACACTATTAATCAATTGCACTTTCCCAGCAATGCTAAGAAGCCTAGCACTCCAATGTCTAATCCTAGCAACAATCTTATCAACTAGAATACAACAATGAGGGATAGAGATTTTCTTACTAGTGACAGGCATATCAAGATATCTGAATGGGAAAGGGCCCTTTTTGAACTTAGTCACCTCCTGAATCTCTTGCTTGGTTTGCATGTCTACATTGCCAAAATACAACTTGTATTTAGAAAGGTTGACAACTAGGCCCGTGGACTTGGAGAATTCCTCAAAAGCTTCCATGAGTAAAAACGGGTGGACCTTGTGTCTCCCCTTGAAAACAGGAGGAAGTCATCAGTAAAACTCATGTTGGTGATATTCGGGTTTTCACATCTAGTGATAATTAAAGTCAAGAATGCACTTTAATCTTTGCAGGGTCCTATTAAGATACTCCATTATACTACCTCTGTCCATAAATATAAGACCTTGTTGAGTAAATTGCGGGAATTAAGAAAGTTTGTTGGAGTAATAAATTTATTGACTATTTTATATAATTTTACTAGTTTATCCTTAGGAGAAAGAAATAGTTAATGTGTATGTAATTCTATTTATTACAGATTGCAGAAAAATATGTAATAATTAGGGGTATGTTTGGAAAAAAATTAATGCACTTTGAAAGTTGAAGAGGATCTTATAAAAAGGGACAAGAAAAAAACTCAAGAGGGTCTTATAATTAGGGACGGATGTAGTAACAAAGATCAATGGTGATATGGGATCCCCCTACCTGAGGCCTCTTTTAGATTTGAGAAATCTCGTATACTCCCTATTAATCTAGAAGGTGTAGGAGACTGTAGAGACATATATCACGATCCAGTTAATGAACTTGCTTGGAAAATTAAGCTCCTTTAGGGTGGTTTCCATAACACTCCACTAACTTTGTCGTAGGACTTTTGAATGTCCATTTGAAGCATGCATTTAGGGACACCTCATTTAGTAGAATAACCCCTAATTAATTATATGTAAGCAAGATGTGATCCTAAATGTGTTGGTTTGGAACAAAAGCTGCTTGGCTTTGATGTATGATACTTGGAAGAACTTTGCTTAATCTAGTGGGCATAAATTTGGCTATGATCTTATAGACAGTGGTGCAACAGGAAGTTGGTCAATAATCTTTTATCGTTTTGGATTAGGCATACTTAGGAATCAGAGTGACTAGGGTTCTATTGATGTTACTATTCATCTTATCATTTTTAAAGAAGTCCTTGATAACATTGATTACATCAGTTTTAGTGAGGTTCCAAGTGGATTTGAAGAACTTGGCTCCATATCCATCTATACCAGGAGTATGAGATCATTAATTCTTTTCCATGTATGGAAAATTTCCTCCTCCATCACTTAGGCAATAAGGTAGAACCTTTGATCCATAGACAGTTGGTTCCCTTGCCTCGTGGCAATGATGTTGATACCTTGTAATTTATAAGCAGTAATGCCTATAAGACCACTGTAGAAATTTAACATTTCTCCCTTTATTTCATTTTGAGAAGATAAAATGCTACCATCATTGGCCTGGAGAGTGTACATTTGAGTTTTCTTGTTCTTAGCTTTTAGTGTGACATGGAAATAAGCCTTATTTCCACCACCTAACTTAAGTCACTCAAGTTTGGTTCTTTGTCTGAGTACTTGTTATTCAATGTTACTCGATTTGAGAATTTCCTCAGTGCATCTCTTAGCATCTTCAATTTTATGGGTGTTAATCCTATCTTGATCCAAAGCCTGTTGAGCATCTTGCAATTCAGTTCTAGTTTTGGCAAGCTTGACATGAGCTTTGTTGATGGAACTGCACATGTTTCTAAGAGTAGGTTGTAGCCTATAAAACTTCTTCCAAATGATAGTTATAACAATTCCATACATAGGCCTTTTCTAGTTAGATTCCACTTCTTCTTGGATACCCTTCATGGTTGTAATGGAATTAAGAAACTTGAAGTGCCTTCTGTTGATAGGTCTTTGCTCTTAGGTGCCAAGCAAAGCATGGCATGATCTAAAACCCCAGGAGCCAAGATTTTTATAGTGGCGTTTATGTGTTGTTGATGCCAGATTATATTACCAATAACTCTGTCAATTCTAGAGTAGATAGTGTTATTGAATTACTTGTTAGACCATGTGTAATACTCTCATATGTTGTCCTTTTCAAATAGGCCAATTATATCCATCATTCCTCCAATCCTATCTTGAGCCTTGATAGCAATGTTGAAATCACCCAAAAGGAACCAAGTCCCTTGATTATTAGAGTGTAGTCTTTCAATGTCATTCTAGAGTATTTTCCTTTGGTCAATGTTATTATGGACATAAATTCAAGTCATTACTTACAGAGAAAATACCAAACCGAATCATTTGTGATGTGCAGGAAACCAATGTTACTTTAATTTGTGAGGAATTCCAAAGTATCCAACTGTATAACTATAAGCATATAAGGATTTAATCAAAAGGAAGGAATTTACTATAAAGAGACTTTCTCTTTGGTTTCTTCTAAAGACCCTCTTAGGATCATAATGACATTAATAGCTCATTTTGATTTAAAGTTGCATCAGATGGATGTTGTAACACCTTATCCTCGACTAGACAAATAATTCAATTAAATCAAATAATTATCCACCCAAGGGTGTCACACATTCTCAAATAAAACACCAGATATTGAATATAACAATTTGCAACAGAAATTAAAACATTTTGCAACATCTTCACATAGTCTCATGTATCGAAATTACTCAAATAACTTTGGTTTATGAAAAGTAACTCAACAAACATCTAAATAAAGAAAATATCATCTCATCCCATGTATTACATTACCATAGCGATACAAAGGGTACTAGAGTAAAATGGAAATAAAGAAGAAGATAATGACCGCCATTCCTCAACTCAAAAGCAATGTGCACTGCCTGAATCTGCAATATAGGTAGGCATAGAGCCACACACAAACCATAAAGGGGGTGAGAATAAACCTTACAAATGTTAATGGAGAAAATTAACAATAGGATGATAAAGGAAATGACAATAGATATTATTCCTATAAAACACAATCATAATTCAATTTATAATGCAAATGTACCTACTGTTCCTCCAAGTATACATATGGTATCAAGGGTTTGGATATCAGAGGCATGTCATTAATTTATTCACGGTCTATGGTACCTCTCTGAACCAACGATTCCTCGTGAATCTCACACCCACATTTGGTTCCTCTCTAAACCAATTATTCCTATTTGAGGCCTCACTGGACCGAGTCCTACATGTCTCAAAAATATATGCATGCATGATTATGTATAAAACAAGCACACAACTCAAATAATCATCAAAATCATCTAAAAAACTCATACTAAAAAAGGGTCTGCTCTTGAACCATAATTTGCCAATAATTAGGCCTCACTATAATTCCACCAGATTACTCAAATAAAAATATAATGTATTTATATAATTATATTGTAACTCAAAATTTATTAATAATTGAGTAAAGGTATATTATTACTCAACTTGAAAATCAACAAAATCCTCAAAACATCTCAACAGAGTATTTTTTTAAAAATTATTTTATACTCATAACTCATTTTAACTCAAAAATATTTATAAAATTAAATATTTTCTCAAAATAATCAACAAAAATACTCAAATCCCAACAAGTTATTATATTATTTATAACACAACATGTCTAGTACTAGGTACTAAATCTATGGAGAACTCAACTTCTCTTTCTGGTGGTAGATAAGTGATTTCATCTAGAAATACTTCTTGAAATTCACACACAATTGATAGACCAACCATCACCAATTTACTTTCAACTTACAAGGAAGCAATTATCATAGACACTTGAGCTACATTCTTCAATAATTCCTCCATCTGATTAGTAGATATAACCTTCAAATCTTCCTCTCCATCAAATTCAGGGAAATACACAACCTAACCCAAAAACCCGTACTTCTGCAATCGGTGAGACGTTGGACCAACACTTCATGCCCGAATCATCTTAAAGAAGCATAAGTTTCTCTCCCACTTGTTTCAATCCAACTTATGCTGGAAAGCAATTAGGAAACAAAAAGAAACAAGCATCGGCAATATTTCACACATATGTCGCATACTAGGGAACATTCAAAATTCATAAAAACCCGGTCTGACGAATGAACCTGCTATGATATCAACTATGTAACACCTTATCCTCGACTTGACAAATAATTCAATTAAATCAAATAATTATCCAGCCAAGGGTGTCACATTCTCAAATAAAACACATGTTATTGAATCTAACAGTTTGCAGTGGAAATTAAATCTTTTTGAAATATTATCACATAGTATCATGTATCGAAATTACTCAATTAACCTTGGTTTATGAAAAATAACTCAACAAATATCCAAATAAAGAAAATATCATCACATACCCTGTATTACAATACCAGAGCAACACGAAGGGTACTAGAGTAAAACGAAAATAAAGAAGAAGCAGCGACCATTATAATTATAGCAATGCCAATATGGTTTTTCCCAAACCCCATTTGGCCAAACATATCATATAAATTACAGAAAAACACAAAAATTACATAAACTACATAAAACACCCATGGCACTGATGGGAGGGTAAGAAACCCTCACAATCTTAGCTGCGTAATTATCACCCATAGGTAAAGTAATCTCCCCCTTACCTAAAAATTGAAGCTTTCTTACAAATTCTGAAAAATTCTTCATGTTCCTACGATCCCAATGTTCTGCATATTCCCCATTCTCACGATAGGTTGCTTCCTAAAGTTTCTAATTTTTTCTCGTACCTTAGCTCAACCTCTCTCATTAGAATTTATATTTCTTTAAAATATCCCAAACATTCACTTACACCCCTCATTCAAGTGTGACTAATGAGAATTCTAACGGTAAAATCCCAATTTTTATTTTATTCTATAAAATTATATTTTCTTAAAGTAAACGTAACACTTATATTTTATTTGAATAAATATTGCACTTAATAATTATTTAATAAAAATCGTTATTAAATAATACAATAATTATTTTTAATAATTCTAATTATTTCTAAATAATTAAAATTATTCAAATAACTCCTATTTTATTCCCCCGCTCTCACACTCAATATTCCCAGTAATTATTAAATTACTAAAATACCCCTAAATTCCCCCAAAACACCCAAATATCTCAATAATCCATAATAATTTAAATAAAACAAACATCACACTCATAAACACTCAAATAATTAAATAAAAATAATAATATAAAAACTGGGATGTTACAGATGTCAAGGATACTTTTTAAAATGGAAACATTGAAGAGAGAATATATATCATGCAACTAGAAAAGTTTGTGTTAGGATGCTCAAAGACTATGGTTTGCAAACTCAAGAAATCCATATATGGTCTTAAATAGGTTTCTAATCAATAGTATTCCATATTTCATCAATTTATATCCTCATTTGATTTTGCGACTAGTCTAGTTGATAATTGGGTATACCAAAATTTCAATGGGACTAAACTTGTTCTCTTGGTATTATATATAGATGATATCCTTTTGGCAAGCAATAATATAAGATTATTGCATAAAACCAAAAGATTTCTCACAAACAATTTTGAGATGAAAGAACTTGGGGATGCCTCTTTTGTCTTAAGAATTCAAATGCTTAGATACCACTCTCGAGATATTTTAAGATTGTCACATAGGATATATATTGATATAGTTATGGATAGATTCTCCATGAAAGCTAGTAAATTAAAAGACACAATTGTTGCTAGAAGAGACAAGTTTAGTCTCAAGCAGTGCCCCCACTAATGATCTTAAAAAAGAAGAGATCCATAAGGTTTCTTGTGCTTCAGTTGTGAGGAGTCTTATGTATGCTCAAGCTTGCACCCTTACCAACTTAGCATTCAATGTAGGAATTCTTGGTAGATATCTAAGCAATCCTAGTATGCAACACTAGATTACAGTAAAGTGTGCAATGTGGTACTTGAAGAGAACTAGAAACATATCATAAGTAAGATAACTTGGAAATCATTGGATATTCTGACTCCAATTTGTAGGATGCGGGTATATCAGACATTCCACATATGGTTACATATTCCTTTTGGCTTAAGGAGCCATCTCTTGGAAGTATTCCAAACAGACTTTAGTGGCTCCCTCTACCATGGAAGTGAAGTTTGTGGCTTGCTTTGAGGCATCGAATCATGAAATTTGTCTACAAAACTTTGTCACTGGCCTACACATTTTTAGGAGTATTAAAAGGCCCTTTAAGATTTATCGTGACAATACTGCAATTATGCTTTACTCCATCAACAACACGAGTTCTAAAAAGTAAAAAATTATTAATAAGAAAAAGTTCAAGAGGAATAAAATTTTGTATAACATATAAGACATACTTAATGTTAACTAATCCACTAACCAAAAGTTTGAGACCTAAGGCTTTTTATATGCATGTTGCTCACACGAGCCTTAATTTTGAGATTTCCTTAGATTAGTTGGAGTATTTTACTTATTTTTGTATGTTATATGCTTTAGTTTTATTTTGGCACAAACTTTATGTTATGTTTGAATCTCTGAAGAAATAAAAGCTTATGAGGTAATATTGTTATCTTTAAATATTTTAAATTTTAATTTTACCTAAGGAACTTCAGTTTAATCTCAATAAAGGTTTCATTAGGACCATTTGAAAATAAGCATGATTTAGAGATCACATTGCATGAAAATTCCATGCCACTCTTTCATATCAATCTATGTCATCAAGTACATTGATCTGATGGTCATCGGGGATCCATCACGTTATACATTAGTGATGAAGGTCACAATGTTCTCATTACTGATGTATGAGGTGGAAAATATTATAAAGTTGAAATCTAAATATAAAGAAAATTTGGATGCACGTCTAAAGAATGGTAATATAATTATTAAGATATATTGCACACGTTGAATATTGTTGGGTTTTTTTCATATTTAAATATTATTTAATTGTTATATTCTCATAAATATATGGACATACACGAAGGTGTGAAAAACTCAAGAAATGGAGGTTTGAATTGAGTTTTTAAAATAAAACTATTCTTTTTTAAAATTATTCCCCTTTAAGTTAAAAATGTTTTTTAACTTCACTCTTGATAATAACAATAAGTAAGAACAGGAAGTAAAGAACAATGTATGTTTATACTAGTTCACTTGAAAATTATCAAGCTAGTCTAGTCCATCCGCCAAGGTGATTTTGCCTCACTCAATAGAGGACTTAATCCATTATAACCAAACTGATTACAATTTGCACAAACTACCCGCAAGTGACTAACAACCTCTAGACTCGCAAGCTCTAGACTTCTTAAGGACTCAGACCTACTCGGTCCCTTAAGGAATATCAACTAATTATCAACCTGATTATTACAATGCACAAGCTACCCGTAAGTGACTAACAACTTCTAAACCTCGCAAGCTCTAGACTTCTTAAGGATTCAGACCTACCCGGTCCCTTAAGGAATATCAAACAACAGTTTGAATATAAGTTTTGTTTACAAGAGTATTGCCTCTAAAAAGCTGAGTATATAAACTATTTTATGAACAGTGACTTGGAAATGTGAAAGCAATGAGCAACGCTTACGTGTGAAATATTCAGTAGTTCGCCATCTTTCTTTCTTAGTCTTCAATCCTTTATATAGCCATTAACATAATGTATCCATTGAGGGATACTCTTGTAATTTCTAGAAACTTTGGCAGCTTGAACAATAATGTGGGGGACAAGATCGTGCGACGCGCCTGTCCTTTCATGGTAGTGGAATGAAACGTTGATTGCACCATGTACTATTTGTACCATGTTAATGTTATCTTTTTTCCTTCTGCACTTCAAAGGCTTCCGCGAGCACGAGTTTAGAAGCGAGAACATAACATCAGGTCATCAGAACTTCAAGTCTTCAGAGTCTTCAAAACTGTGTGTTTAGAGTCTTCAGCACTTGGTTATGAGAAGCTTTTCTTCGAACCTTGGATCTTCAGAACTTCAAGTCTTTAGAATCTTTAGACCTTATGTCTTTTAGAGTCTTCATCACTTGGTCTTCAGAACCCTTATCTTTAGAAATCATAAATAGAAACACAAGCTTTCAGCATCTGGACTTCATTAGAAACTTTGTCTTAAGATATTCTAATTTTGTTTCTTGAATCATATTGTCTTTAGAAACATGAGTCTTCAGCATCTGGACGTAAGTAACAACTTCTGTCTTCAGATCTTCTTACTGGTTTCCTTAGAACGTGTTGTCTTTAGAAGCTCGAGTCTTCAACATATGGATATAAGTAACAGCTTCTATCTTCAGATCTTTTGATTGGTTTCTTCAGACAAATATCAAAGTTTACACTTCAGAGCCTTCTGGAGTGTCTTACTACTGTTCAACAAAACTTGTGTAGCATAAAAGCAGAATCATTTCTCTTTTAATGTCTTGGCCACGCCATTCATTAGAAGCAGAACCTATTTGTTAAGTACTCAACAGTAACAAACATTAGTATAACAATATTGTTCATACAATCATACTCATTTGTTATCATCGAAACTTAAAGATAATATTACAGAACCAAATCATGTTCGTACAATCTTCCCGTTTTTGATGATGACAAAACAATATATTTTGATGACACAATTTTATACATATAATCATAATCAGTGAAATTTAGAAGGGTAAGAAATACTTATCCTTTTTTTGATACTCCCTCTGAGTCAATAACTTGATGAAGATGGAATATCCTGACTCTGAACCATTTGAGTAAAAACTCCCCATGGTTCCAATAGATCAGATATCGAGATTACGTTCATTTAAATTAATCTCTCTTTTTGTCATAATCAAAAGGGGAATTATGTGCGAAAAACATAAAAACCAGAAGAAACAATCAAAAAAAGATAAGTTTCATTGATATAACAAATGAGATTACAACAAAGTGAATAAAGATTGGGAAAGCTATCTAAAATTCAAACACATCACAACTCTCATCAAATAGAGCATTGCCTTTGATGAACATATTTCATTGAACAATTTCAATTATACCTGCTAACTAAAACAGTTCAGACAACACACGTCCATATGGGATGAATGATTTTTTAGAGTTCTTGGATGCTTGGATTGATAACTTTAGATGATTGAATATTATTGCTGAAAGATGAATTGGAATATTCTTACGAAGGAAATAAAGAAGACACATATCCCTAGGAAAAACTATATCAAGATTTTCTCCCCTGGGATGATGATTTGTCAACAGAAACTGAAACCAGATTTTTGAAAGTGGTTTCAAGTGATCTGCACTAAGGGGATCAAATCTAAATGAAGAGTTAGGAACATTTGGAAACATGTCAACATTCATGCAGGAGTTGGGTAAAGGTGGACTCTAGATGGCTTCATCAATAGAGGAGAGAATGACGGTAATCAGAACACCAAAGATGTGAGAATGAATGATGCTTCCATCAGGAATAACAAAAGCATGGAGCCAAAAATTCTTTAAGATGTTAGGATAAACAGGACCTCTCATCATTGTTTCATACCTAAACCATCCTTGATTTTCAATTACTTTTTGATGAAACCATCATCATACACATAATTGGGTCTTTTCTCAAGAAGATTTTCATCTCCTTGAAAATTTCTAATAGCCATGATATGTAGACAGGTTTGAAGAGAAGAGACGATTGAAGATGATACAAGGATAATGACTTGATGAATGACTATAGATGAAAAGAGATATAAATAGTCAGTCAATCAGTTCTCAAATTAAGACAATTAAAACACTCAAGTGACGTCTCAGGCTACTAAAAAAAGGAAATGAAAAGAGAAGTAGATCAAACGTTAAGATGAGAGAGCATGAAAGCATTTAGTCATGACATGGAATGTCACACATAGACCTAGAGGTATAACATGAAACGACTGTTCCCAAGGCGTAGTTTAAATAAATGTAATCATGATTAATCAATTTTAAGAAAAAATAACTACTCGTGAATGACCTAGGTAGAATGTGATATACACTAAGTCTATTTAGGTAATACGTTTGATATTCTCAAAGTATGGAGAGCCAAAAGGTTTCCAACGGACCAGGGACATTTCTGACCGAAACATCTTATGATAATTTGAGATAAGCAGATTAGAAGTCTTTTGATTAAGTTAGAATCGTATTCCTTCAGACTACGACTAGGACATAATTGATTGTAATGACATCTTACTTTGGACAAAAATCCATTTTCAAATTCTTTAAAATAAACATAAATCTATCTTCAGACAAGGGTTTTGTATAATTATCAGCCCATTGATGGTCTGTATCTATAAATTTTAAAGATAGAATCCCTTTATGAACATAATCTCTAATAAAATGATGTTTGACTTTTATGTGTTTAGCCCTAGAATGTAGAATAGGATTTTTACTTAAGCAAATGGTGGCAATATTATCACAGAAGATAGGGATGTTACTTTCATATATCTGGTAATCTTCCAGCTGATTTTTCATCCATAGGATCTGAGTGTTGCATAGTGCTGCTGATATGTACTCTGCTTCTGTTGCTGAAAGAGCAATTGTTGATTGCCTCTTGCTAAACCATGAGATTAGATTCTTTCCTAGAAACTGACAATTTCCAGAAGTGCTTTTTCTCTCTAGTCGATCTCCAGCATAGTCTGCATCATAGAAGCCAGAAAGAGAATACTCTAACGTTTTCTCATACATCAAGCCAAGGTTAGGGATTCCTTTTAGATACCTTAGAATCCTTTTAACAACAGTTATGTGGGATTCCTTAGGATCAGATTAGAATCTAGCGCAAAGATATACACTGAATAATATATCAAGTCTAGATGCAGTTAGATACAGAAGAGTGCCTATCACACCACGATAGAGATTCTGACAAACCTTTCCACTTATCTCTTTTTTTTCCAAGATACATATAGGATGCGTTAGAGTCTTTTCTATAGTGTAGTGTGTCATGTTGAATTTCTTCAGAAGTTCTTTGGTGTACTTACTTTGATGAATGTAAGTAGCCTCTAGTTTTTTATCAATCTGGATTCCTATAAAGAACTCCAGTTCCCCCATCATGCTCATTTTGAACTTAACATGCCTTAAATTAGAGAATTCCTCGCAGAGATATGGATTAGCAAAACCAAAAATAATATCGTCGACATAAATTTGAACAATTAGAATATCATTTTTGAATGTTTTACAGAAGAGTGTAGTGTCAACCTTTCCTCTGGTGAACTTATTTTCTAGCAAAAAGTTGCTTAATCTGTCATACCAAGCTCTAGGAGCTTGTTTCAAGCCATAAAGAGATTTCTTTAGTTTAAAAACACAATCTAATTTCTTAGGTTTTTTAAAGTCAGGAGGTTGTTGAACATACACTTCTTCTGAAATATAACGATTCATAAATGCACACTTAAAATCCATTTGATAAAGAATGATATTATGATTTACAGAAAAGGAAACTAATAGCTGAATAGCTTCCTACCCTGTGTAACCAGTCGAGTTATTTTTTTTATCACTTCACCCTTATCATTGAGCTTATTTATGAACACCCATCTGGTTCTAATGACGTGGACACCTTTAGGTTTCTGAACAAGATCCCATACATCATTCTTTGAGAATTGGTTCAGTTCTTCTTCCATAGCCAAAATCCAATCCTTATCCAGAAGGGCTTCCTAAATTGATGTAGGTTCTATTAAGGAGACTAAACCCATAAGCACTTCATTAGAAGGTTTGAGAGCCAATCTTGTTCTGACTGGAGCATCTTTACTTCCAAGAATAAGATCTTCAGGATGAGAGGATGTGATTTTGTTCTTCTTTGGTTGATTTTGATTAGAAGGACACATCAAAAAGAGGAGCTTCTGATTCTTTATCTTCTTGAATCTTCTCCTTTGGTTCAGTGAATATGATAAGTCACATCTACAAGCTTTTCACACAGCTTTGACTTTTGATGGTCAAGCTTATCATCAAATCTGACATGAATTGATTCCTCCACAATTTGTGATTCTATGTTATAGATTCTAAAGCCTTTAGAGCGTTTAGTGTATCCTAATAGCAGACACTTCTGTTCTTTGGAGTCAAACTTACCCATATTCTCTTTAGTGTTTAACATATAACAAATACATTTGAATGGATGGAAGCAGGAAATGTTGGGATTTTTATTCTTCCACAATTCATAAGGAGTCTTACACAAAATAAGTCTTACGGATATTCTATTTTGAATATAGCACGGTGTATTTACTATTTTTGCCCAGAAATGCTTAGCCATCTGAGTTTCTTGGATCTCGGTGTGAGCCATTTCTTGCAAATTTATATTTTTCCTTTCTACAACCCCATTTTGTTGTGGAGTTCTAGGGCAAGCAAAATCATGTACTAAGCCATTTGAGTCAAAAAGTTTTTCAAAATCTTTATTTTCAAATTCTCCACCATGATCACTTCGAACTCTAACTATTTTATAACCTTTTTCATTTTGCACTTGGGAACAGAAGGAAGCAAATGTAGAGTATGACTCATCCTTGTGTTTCAAGAATTTTATCCATGTCCACCTGGTGTAATCATCAACGATGACAAGTCCATATTTCTTACCATTAACATAAGCAATTTTCACTGGTCCAAATAAGTCAATGTGAAGAAGTTCTAATGGCCTAAAAGTAGAAACAATCTTTTTACCTTTAAAAGATGTTTTTGAAAACTAGCCTTTCTGACAAGCTTCACAAGGAGCATCTAAAGTATACTTCAGATTGGGCAAGCCTCTAACTAATCCATGTTTATTTAGTTGATAAATTTTTCTCAAGCTAACATGACCCAGATGTCGATGCTAGACCTACTGCTCATCTTGAACAGTCAGAAGACATTTTACATTTTGATTTTTCAAATTTGATAATCTTATTTTATAAATATTGTTCGTCCTCTTGCCATTGAACATAACTAAGCCATCCTTTTGACTAACATCTTTACAGGATGTTTGATTAAAGACGACATCATAACCATTGTCACTAAGTTGACTACTTGACAATAGGTTATGCATCAGACCCTCGACTAAAAGAACATTATTAATAGAAGGAAATTTACCATTACCGATTGTTCCAGAGCTGATGATCTTTACTTTCTGATTGCCTCTAAAACCAACGACACCTCCAGACTTAAGTTCCAAACCTTGGAACATATGCCTTTTTCCCGTCATGTGTCGTGAGCATCCACTTTCCAGTTACCATGACCGGTGTTTCAATGGCGCCATTAAGGAGATCTGCAATGTAGATTATCTGATCCTTAAGTACCCACTTGATGGGTCCTCTTTTGTTAGAAGTTCCAGAGGTTCTGACCCCTTTGGATTTTCTGCAATAATCATGTGAAATTTGTGCATGATACTTTGATTTAACAATTTTCTTCCGTGTCCGTGTTCGTGCTACAGAAGTATCAAAACTCCCTTGTTCTAGACATTTCAAATATGTGTCAGCAAGAACGAAATGTTCAGAAAGAGATTTTGGTTTGACATTCAGAGTCTCATCAATTTTCCTTGATGGTCCCAAATACCCTAAGCCTCTGCTTCCATTTCTGCTAACACCATAGATCATTGAAGCCATTTTGCTTCTATCTATGCTTTTAGTAAGGAAGTGTTGAAAAGCTCTATCATATCTAATTACTTCGTCAGTAATAGATGTGTTAGACATAATCTCTTCTAATCTAGCCACTTTACTTTTCAGAGCAATGTTTGATTTTTGTAAAACGAATAGTTTTTTATTTAAAACAGAAATACTTTGCTCGTCTATAGTCGTGTTCTCTAAAGTAGCCACAACACGCTTTTTCAAGATTTTGTGTTTACTAAGAAAATATTGATACCTTTTCATTAATTAAGTGAAACCAATTTCAAGTTCAGAACGAGATAAAGAAGAAAGTACCTCTTTGTCGTCATCAGAGTCTGACTCATAATTAACTGTCAATTCGTCTTCTAGTGTTGTTTTTGTCTTGCTGGTCCTGGCCATGAATGCCATGTTTTCATGTTCTTCATCAGAATCTTCGTCTTCTAATTCTGAATCATCCCATATTGCCATGAGAACCTTCTTAGCTTTGTAAGCCTTTTTAGGATAATGGCTTATGTAAATTCATCTCATAATCTACGTGGTACACTACAAGAAAACATGCTCCCAGCTTCGTGATATAGCAACATGATAAACATGTGGCAAAAAAGGGGAGTTTTTATGTGTTTATCACGTCACTACATGATTAAATTATTAAAAAAAAATAGAAGTAACGTTAGCACGTGGGGGGAGTCGTAAATTTTTTAAAGATAATGTTGTGGCATGAAAAACACGTCGCAACTTAAAAAGTAAAAAAAAAATAAAGGTGTCAGGTTTGCACATGGGTGAAAGTTTGAATTTTTCAAAATTTAAGTTGTGGCATTAAAAACGCGTCGCAACACTACCACGGAAAACCCAATTAACAAAGGTTAGGAAAGATATATAACAACATGGGTCCGAGCGTAGTAATGTAGAGTGTCGTTGAATATATGATACTTACAATCACGACCCAATAGTTGTTGTAATAAACTGGAAAGCGCGCTCCCTATCACAATAGTTTACCAAAAAACCGTTGTGATAAATTTAATGGTCCTGGGTTCGATTTCCAATTGCGCAATTTTGATATTTATTTTTTTCTGGACAACACGCGAGATATTATAACGGCTATGATTATAACCGATATTTATTTAAATTTTTTAGACAACTGTTTGTTGTGTGCTTTTTATGAGAATGATGCATTAGATATTCTAAACGTTCAGAAAATTGACTTATTGGTTGCACACTGAAGAGGCTTAAGTCGTTGAGTTCACTTCGCGTTGGAATGGTTAAAACACATTCGTATATGAAAAGAGTTTTCAAAAGAAAATCCAAGTGGCAAGAGAAGTTTGAATTGGTTTGTGTTTTTTATCTTGAAAAAGGGTTTTGCAGTTTTAGAGTGTCTTATGAGAAGTTGAAAAAGAAAAAGAAGTTTTAGTTTTAAAGATGTAAAGGGGGAATGAAAAAGTCTAAAGGAGACTAACCTAGTTTCTAGCCCTAATGTTATCATACAATGATGACCCCAAGGTTAAGGTTTGAAAGGGGAAACCTCTACCTAAGTTTGCATACATGGATGAGAGCCTAAGGTCTAATTAGTTCACATCTTTAAAGAAGATAAAACTAACATCTTAAGGGAACATGTTATTTACACAAGAAAGAAGAAGAGAGAAGTGATAAACAAATAAGCACTAAATAAAGAAGGAGTGTAAGTAGGCAATGAGCAAGCAAATAGACAATAATTGATGAAAGTAGTTCACATTTGAAAACACACTTGAAATAATCAAGTCTAAAATGTATCCTTAACCTTAGAGGTCTCACCAATCAAAGAAGAAAGAAACAAGGTGGAAGAAAGCAAGCTATAGATCCTAAATAGTCACCATGTTGAATTGATAAGTGAGTATCAATCGAGGATCAAAGGAGCAATGCACAAGAAGCCTTAGCATCATAGAAGTCAGAAGCTAAACAAGTAGAAACAACCATGCATCGTGTTCAAAGAAAAAGATCAAGATGATCAATTGAAGTCAAATCACTCTCAAGTCTTTAGAAGACTATCCTTAAGCTTATGATACCTTCAAGCATCAATTAAAATCAAGAACTGCACAAGAAAATGGTTCAAAGATCATTTTAACTCAAATTAGTGTTTTCGGAAACCACACAAACTTTATGCTCAAGGTAAGGACCAAATGATCAACATACAATTTCCAACAAATGGAAACATGTTGATATATCATTAAAGAATTCAAAATATTATCACATACCCAAATATTGGATTTAAATTATGTCCATAAGCTTTGAAATGAAGCTTGAGTAAATTACACTAGGCCAAAGGGACATGCTCACTTGATTCCATGAAAAATAGAAAAGTAGGATATAAAATCCAAACAAAATGATCAAAGGAGCTCAAATATCTTAAAAGTAAAAAACTATTCATTTCTCAATCTAAAAGTTCATGGAAATACCATAATTAAATTAAAAAATACCAACTAGCTCAAAAATAGGCCCAAAAGACCATTGAACTAAAACAAATTGTACAAAAATAGAAAAGTCAGAAATAAAATTTCAAAAAAATAAAAAACAAGTTCTCAACATTTTAAATAAGATCAAACATATTTTTTTAGATTTTTGGGATCAATGAAAATTCGTGAATTATATCGAAGCTTCAAAAAGAAGCAATAAAATCTCAAAAAACCATTAAATCATTTTCCAAATTTTGAAAACCAAGCAAACCTTAAAATAAAAGAGGTAAAATACCATCAATAATTCAATCAAACTCAGAGGAATATGAAAAGTATTTTTTATTATTTTTTATGATTCCTAAATAAGTCAGAATAAAATTTATACAAAAACTATGAAAATTAAAACAATTAAAAAAACACTTTTAACCAAGAAAAAAATAAAAAAAATAGCAAAAAAAAATTAGAAATTAAAATAAAAATCATATTTAAAAAGTAAACTCAATTATCTTTCAATCTACATTTAATTTTTAATTTTTTGGATATGTAAACCTTTTAAAAAAAAATTAAGTACACAAAAGAAAATAAAGTTATGAAGTAAACATAATAAAAAGAATTAATCATATAAGAGAGTGAAAGTGTCAAGTGTGTGGGTCCCAGCACAGGAACCAACCAATTAGAATGCGACCTAATGATTGGACTCGCAAGAAGACAAAAACGCAGCTAGCAACTTAAAGCTTGACACGCAGTGCACCAATTATTGGCTGCGTTGATAAACAAGCCATGAAAGAAGCAAAAATAATGACCCATGCTGGAAAAAAACGTGATTTTCGTGGCCAATTTCGGTCCACTTTTCTCTTCTATTTTTCAACGAAATTGAAAATTTTAAACACAAAAGTTGTAGATTTCAAGAAAATATAGATTTTGGTTCAAGAAATTTTTAAATGTTTGAGAGATGAGAGAAGAATATGTATATGAAGAGGGCATGATAATATTTTTTCACACATGAAGATTCAATTTTGTGATTTTCTAGCCTTCTTCTAATTCAAATATTTCACTCCTCTTTTGATGAAATTAAAAATTGTAAACATCAAAGTTGTAGATCTCAAACAAATCTATAACTATGGTTCAAG